>VXBX01000100.1:538439-682358 GCA_013400415.1 Scytalopus superciliaris
AAAAAAAAAAACCAAACAAAAAAGAAACACTTTACAAAAAAAATGTGTGAGTGTTCTGGCCTTTTAATGCATTAGATAAACCACAGAAGCATCTGATCAGGTTCAGAGCAAACAAGTGTGCTGTTCTAATGCTACATTTTGGGGCTGTGTTTTGGATTTGTGCCAGAAACAGAGGCCATAACTCAGAGATGTCCATTATTGCTGAGCAGCTCTTGCACAGAGCCAAGGCCTTTTCTGTCACCTCATCCCATCAGCGAGGAGGCTGAGGGTGCACAAGTTGCTGTGAGGGGACAGGGGGACAGAGCCAGGACAGCTGAGCCCAGCTGACCCAAAAGATATTCCACACCATATGGCATCATGCTCAGCATTTAAACCTGGGGGAAATATTACCTGGGGACCACTGCTCAGTACATGGCTGAGCACCAGGTGGTTTGTGTTGAGCAGTTGTTTTCATTTGCATCATTTGCCTTTCTTGGATTTATTTCTCTGTCTATTACTTTCATTTCCATTATGACTTATCTTTATTTTATTTCAGTGATTATTCTGACCAGTCTTGACCCATGAGTTTTCTCATTTTTACCCTTCCAGTTGTCTTCCTTTCCTGCTGCAGTGGTGGGGAATGAGCAAGCAGCTCTGTGGTGCTTAGTTGCTGACTGGGTTAAATCATGACAAGCATAAGGTGTGCAAATTTAGAATTTGAGATTGTCATTCTGAGTCCAAAGGTAGTTCCCAATTTAGGATGACTTACCCCGATAATATGAAAGAAATAAAGCAGAAAAAACATTTAAACTTTTTGCTAAAAAGACATGTACTGACATTTTTCAGATGCTTTGAAACCTGCGTGCTTGAGAATAATGGTCATTTGACATCTTCCAGGAAACATGGTTTGGGGCTTTTCCTGCAGATTTTATATCCTTCAACATTCACAGAGCTAAAGACACTGCAGGAAAAATATCACATGCGTCATTCTCTCCACAAGTTCCAGTCATTAGTGCCAGTAGATATACTTTATAGCAGTCTGGCTTTGGTTTCAGTATCATAACCAGATGACAGTGAATCATACTTTATCATCTAGTTAAAATATTGGAAAAAAACCCTTTTGACTGCCTCATTCCCTCTAGCTTAATTTTTTTCTTTGAAAACATAGCTATTTCATAGCTTGTAGCATGCCATGAAGGCAACAAGAAAATATGAAATTAGGAACTCTTCTCACACAGGTTCTTTTGGGAAATGATGGTCATAGAGTTGGGCTTCCGAATGTGCTTTGTGGGTGGCCAGATGAGTTCTCCCAGCCCCACGTTCTCCTGTGTCCACCAATAAGACTGACAAATAAACTGGTACTTTGCAGTAAACTGGGGGTGGGAAGTGGAATTTATTAAAGATACTGAGAAGCAGCTCAGACAAATAGCTTAGACTGGACACCTGATTTGTAAGTGAATTTAAGTATGGTGGTTTCTATATGGATTCTGTGGATAAGGACCTTTTTAATAAAGTTCTGTAATTAAAAAATATTTTTTAAATATTGGTGCTTTTCAAAAGACACTGTGACTCTTTCCTTGATTTGTATAGAATAAGAAAGACAGTTTCAAGTCAAGAATTCTTTGAACTGCATGTACAACATTCCTCCAAGCCTAAATCATGGGGTGTACAAAGAATTACATTTCATGAAGGAATCTAGAAAAGCATATGTATCACATAAAAGTTACACAATATAGACATTACGAAACTGGCAAAGCCAAACTCTCAGTACTTAGATGAAGACTCTGCATACAGTTTTAACTCAGGTGCATTTCCAATGTGTGTATAAACTTCATGAAACTATCTTTAAACATTCAATTACATGCTTTTTTTTTTATCTCCAGAAGATCATTCCTCTTTCACCAACTCTTCTATTTACACTGAGCAGTCAAGAATGTCTGCAAATGTAAGGTTTTTCAGATAACAAACTCCCAAACAGTTTAGTGCTTGATAGTTACAGTAAAGCACCTCTGAATCCACTGAGGAGCTTTCATTAAGTGAAAATATTAAACCAGCAGTTTTACTACATTCACAATAAAGGCAAGAAAAACAATTTACACAATTTATCTTAGTAAATTGTATGACTAATGCAGCACTGAACATCTTCATGTTCTCTTTCATATTTCTCAAAACTAACTTTGAATCAAAGACAGGAACAGATCAGACCTGGGAAGGCAGGTTGCAGATGAAGCCTGAGCTGAATAAAATGAGTACCACATGCAAATTAATATCTGTCACATTGCTGGATAATGGTTTTAGTCCCATAAATCCTCTGCTTCATAATAGGAGTGAACTATGTCATGCAATGGTCCAGCAGAGATTTTTAGTAATTCAACATTTCTTTTTGCAAATAAAAATGTCTTTATAAGGTCTTAAGAAGTGGCAAAACCAGCTGTTCTCTCCATGGAGCTTTAGGGGTCAATTTACAAGGGCTACAATGTATAAAAGTTTGCTTTTCATTACTCACTTTAATATGAAATAAAAAGCATTAAGGAAAGCTGTAAAAACTATGCAAGTCAAGTATGCATATTAAAATTTATGAGAAAGTTTCCTAAATTGACAACAAACACATTTTTTAATACAGATTTATATTTATGCCACAGGCAGACACAACATAAATTAAACCTGAATGAAACTTTGGTAGAACAACTTTTCCCTATGGGTTAAAACAAAATTTTGTAAGAAGCAATTCACAGCATCTGTTCTCTGGACAAGGATTCACATAGTTATGCATAGACAACAATCCTAATATAAATTACCCCCATGTACATGAAGAGTAAATCTGACTGTTCAATAAAAATATCACTATTCAAATCTAGCCTAAGTGAAATCAGAACTGTGTGTGCTACAGACATCATCTCCTCAAGCTCAAATATTGACATACTTTTATATTGCTGTCTCTGGTGAAACAGGAGGAATGGTAAGATGGGTGAAAAGGTCCAGTGTGATGTCCTACTCTAAACTCTTCACTTTGAACATTCCAGTGAGCCACTTGACTTTAATTGAAGATGAACATTGTTCATTGTTAGTGACTTTAAAATGGCAAAGGAATGCTTTGGCCAGTGACATTTTAAAACAAAACTAAGACTTACATATTCAAAATGACTGATGTAGACTCTGAAGCCATAGGATTTCTTGTTCCTTCATGGCACACAAGATGCATCTGCAAAGCCAAAGCTGGATTTTCTTTCTGTGACAGGAGGCTGTGAGGTACTTCTCATTCTCTGTGGCAAGAATCCACTGGAGGATGTCACAGGAAAATACTACCATTTGGGTCCCTTCTTACAGTTTACCCACTCATGACTTATTTTTCTACAAACTTCAGTTATAGGAAAAGGTGTAATTCCCTTCACAGGTGTTCAGTTGCCTGTGATTTAAGGTGTGCATTTGGTATGGCACAGCTATATAATCTCGGAATTCTGAGAAAGTTGCTCAACTCTAAGCTGTGCAAAAGTACCAAGAACAGAAACGTGTGTGCTAAGAAACGTATGATAAATTGAATCCCAAGACAAGATTGTTGAGATGAAGACAGCCCCTCAAAGGTTCAAGAAAAGAAATGCTGGCAGAAAGAGGTATCAAATACTGACAAAAATCAGGGAGTCTGAAGATGCCCCTTCATTCCCAATGGCATCTGTCCAGCAAAGACCCGAGAGTGTCATACAGGAGCGGTAAGAGTACTAACACTTAGCCTTGCTTAGGAGCTTGCTAGTCCTAGCTCACTGTCATTTATGGCAATAGACAATAAATAATTGCTTTTTGTGAATAGCCTGTTTGCAAAGCATCTCTGTGCAGTGGAAAAGTTTCCTGAGTAAGTTCCTGAAGTCCAAGAGTTATATAGGTACCAAACAATTTTAAGGGCTGAATAAACATTTATTTAGCCTATACCCTTACAACTGCAGACACATAAATGGAGAAGTGAGGCTGGGAAGATAAATCTGGAGTAAGTAGTTCTGTGACAGCTGAAAAGAAACAGACAGGTGTTGCAAGCATTTGGAGCAGCCAAGTCTGACAAGCATGAGAAAATATGTTCCTGGTTTGCCCATTGTTGTAATGTTGCTTTATGGAATATTTACCAAGGCAGTATCACTAGTAGGGTGAAGTTGTAACTCTATAAAAGTCATGGGCTTTCAGTCATTTAGAACCAGAACCACTTGATTTGGCATGGACTAATTCATTTACTCATTCCTCACATGCCTTTTTCAGTCGGTGCTTGCTTCACTTCACATGCAGTTACAAACATCCCAGCCAGAGGAAAAGGTGAAAGCCTTTTAAAAGTTCAATCTCCTGAGCAGCCCATTTGCCTTTGAGTGTAATACACCCTGCTGTCTCTTGAGCAAGCCTAATAGCAGTACATTTTAAGCCAATTCAGACAATATGTTAATAATTAACATTAACAAGAGTATTTATAGATTTTTTTATAATAATAATAGCATCAGTATACTATATTGTTTCAATATGCACTACATAGTAATAATGTTAGGCCATAGAATAGGTTAAGATAGGTCTAGAGGCAGGAAGAAAAATGTGAGGAAAAATTTAAGCTCTAAGACACGTCACCTCTCCATTTCCTATATGCATAACAGAAATATGACCAAGAGTTTATGGCTTTGCTAGAAATTAGACAAGGTGATATGTAGTTAGCTAAAACATTAACTAGGAGCACATACTCTTGTGTAATATTTTCTCTTTCCAAGTGTTGCCTTAGCTTTCATGCTCATACCATGTACTTTGGTGCTCACTGTTCTCATATGTGTTCCTCCAGGCCACACTGTAACAGCAAGTTTGGCAGAAAGGCCAAAAGGAACGCAGTAATAGGCATGGCTAACAAGCACCAAATACCTGGAGCCATGTACTTTTTGAGAATTCAGCAGGCTCCATCACTGACTCTGTGTCAGAGACACATCTCAGACGCTCTCCTTATTGTTTGTCTCAGATAAGTATTCTTCAGACTTTTCCCAACAAAAGGCTTTTATTACTGATAACTACTTTGTCAAATGAGGACACATATGTGTCTGCCTTTTAAGTTCCACTTTCTGCTTGAAGTGGAAATTAGCCTTTACTTTCAAACCAGCTTGTTTTCTCAAATGGAGAACTCATGCTTCATTTCACAAATTTATCATCAGACAACAGGCAAGATTAAAATTACATCCAAACTGAAAAAACAAATAGAATCCCACTGTTACAAAAGAATGGAGACAAAAGCAGCTTGGTAAGTGTTTACGGAGAGACAATTTCTTATTGTCTGAGGAAGACTAAGTTGGAACTACAGGCTGGAATAAGTTTGAATTCTATCAAGAAAAAGAATAATGTACTTTCACATTGAATTGAATTTATAGTGTTGTTTTCATTCTGTCCAGCCTAATGATTTCCATTTCATCTTTTAAGTTCATTAAGTCACTTTTCCTTTGGTCAAATGAATGTTAAAAGTGAGAATTAGAAACCCAGGTAAATTATCCTGTATAGACACATGTCAGTATATGAAAATGTCAAGCAAAATAATAGATCCAGAAAGTTTAAAAAGTCATTTTACAATACTTAGACAAATACACATTTATGCAGACCCTATTTGAAGGCATCGTTGTAACATGCCCTTTACTTTTGTGAGAATCCTTTGAAAATTCAGCTATGTATCCAGGAAAACAACGTCCATGCAGCAAAATCCAGGATCACCCAACAGATAGGTAGTGATGGGGATTTCTGGAGGTGGATTCAGTACCCATCCCAGGCTAGGGGGTTCCTTTGGACATGCCATTTCTTCCCTTAATGATCCTCATTGTCCATGTACACACTTCGGTTCATTACAAACTGCATTAGTCTGATAACCTCTAGACTGCAGTTGCTACTGAAGAGTTGTATTCACTGTTGCTAATTTTTGGGCTGCACTGGGCTCTGGTCCTTTGGGCAAAGACAATATCATCTGCTAAGCCACGTGTCACATGGTGCCTTAAGACCCCCAGCCTTTCACACTGCTCATAGCCCTCTCTCTGAAGCAGCATAGCAGCTTTCTACTGGCAGCTCAGCCCAGTCACCCAAGCCACCGTGGCAACCTTTCCCAGAGCCTTGGGGCAGCACATTCCCCCTGTTCCCACGCTGCGGATCTTGCACTGTTATCCTCCCCACCCTGCACCTGCAAACCCAGCACTGTTACAGGGGGTTCTCATGGGAAGTGGCTGCCACCAGCGTGAGAACCACCCCTGCTTCCCCTCCCTCTTCCTACCCTGTGGTCAAAGATTCTGGTTGACATTACTGAGCCCAAAAACATGCATACCCCAAACTTAACAGCAGGTCTGTGTGCAGCCTCAGCCAAACATGCTCTCAGCAACACCAATAGCCTTGTAAGGGAGGAGCAACTGGTAAGAAGTGAGTCCTGACAAAAAATACGTTGATACTGTGGAAAAAATAATACAAGGGGAACCATGTACTGCACTGGAGCAGACACAGAGAAGGATGTTTACCTGGGGCAACCCCCATTTCTTCTCATCCACTCTCTCTCCTTTCATTTAGATTTCTCCCTTAATTATATGACATCATCTACAGACTCTGCTAGTAAACCTCTTTGCATGTGAACCTGTCTTAAAAACCTTTGTGCACATAGTATACACAGTTATATTTAGTTACATATATATATGTGTGTGTACATATATACAGATATATTCTGAGCCTGAGGTAGTTGAAACAAAATGGAGATCTCATTGAAATCTTCCTGCAAAGGAGAAGCATATGAAAGCAGTAATGGGTTTTTATATCACCCAGCTGTAGGCAACAGTTAAAGTTCAGTCTCTGATTAATGGCAGGCAGTAGGCATGACTGAGAGGTGATTCACAGGGTGTACAGAGAGCGCAGAACAGGATGGAATATCCTGACCCCTTTACTGCAGCCACTGGGAAGAGTGAAGTCTGATCAGGTAAACTTCTTACCACATATCAGTGACTAATGTCACTTTCTGTGCCCCCCTCCCCATGCATCCTATTTCTATCTTCCACACTTTCATATTCTCACAAATACTTCCTTTAAGTCATAGTTTATTTGCTGATTTTTTTTATTTTGTAACCTCATTTGTAACTTTCTTCAACATACATTCTTTGCAAACAACTCTGTTGACAATTTTAAAAACAGTTGTAGTATTGTTCCATTACTTTGCACAGAGATGTTGTTGTTTCCACCACTTAAAAGATGAAAGCAAGCTCAAAGCTTGCTTATACTGTGCCTACGCAGAGACTGAGGTCAATTTTGTGTAAAGGAGGAGCAATCACAAGTTTTAAGAACCTGAGAAGCCTGTAAATTACTCTCAATTACACAGATCCTGTAAGCAGTATCAGTGTCAGAAGCTATTTCCATGAGGCAGCCAGTGAAACAGGAGAGCTAGTTGTACCAAATGTGGTACAAAGTAGTTCTGCCATGACAAATGTAGAGGGTTTCTGTTATTTCTGTCACCATCATGAGGACTGAGAATAACTGCGTGAAATTAGACATAGCTTTTTAAGATATCATATGCCAGAGGAGCCTTTTGCTGGTTCTAGAAATGATGGCCATTACTTTAACCTCATTTAGTGAAAGAACTTGATTGTTACAAAGCTTGAATAATGAGGAAAAAAATCTATTTCATACTCATTCTTGGGCAAGACTGAAAATAACTTACCATCACATGAAATACCAATCTTTCTTTATCTTATGCAACATCTCCTGATCTTCATTGGCCCAAGAGCAACAATCATAAGCAACTCGGGTGCTGCAGGCATCCTGTTCTGGCAGGCTGGTGAACCCAGTCTATGAAAAGCAAGTACAGGACTCTGAGAACATCTCAAGGTCTTTCAGACAAATTATTGCAAACACCTACAGACAAGGATCGTCTGATTTGTGTCAGATATTTACACTGTAAATTGTGGCAGCCAGCCTGTGCAGCACAGCTCCCTTCAGACCACTTTACAGAGCACAGTGAGTTTGGCAGCCACAAAGCAATACCAGCACTGAGGACAGTAGAAAACTTCAGCCTTTGTCACATGCTGTCTGTACCCAGCGTCTTTTGGCCAGGACTACGGCCGGTCCCAGAGTGCCAGATTCTGCATGTGCAAAGATTGGGCAGAAACAGGAAATAATTAATTGTTGGGTTTCTTTATCTTTCTTTAATTTATTCTAGGATGATCTGACATTATTCATCCCCAAAAATGTCAAACTGTGAATTAGTGATCATGTTGGTAGGTAGTCTGATTTCACCTGGAAATGAAAAGGTGTACCAAACACAGGGGACTTTCTACATACCCTGTCACTCTTGAAACAAATAGAGGGGAAAATATACCCCCTTTTAACATATCTGGGTTTTTATGAGTTGTTGCATTTAATATTCTGAGTTCAGTTCAAAGATTGTCCAGTTTAATCCATTCTGATTTGATAGACTGGTGCTTACTCTAATGTTTTACAAAATGTGAAGGTCATAAACAGAAGTCGAATGCGTTTTGTATCATAAGCAACTGCTAACCAAAGGTTACTTCTAATGCAGTTAAGTCTTTCTATTGCTCTTTCAGTTATGTGGTGACTAAGCATTTAAATTACAACTATAAAAAACCTGAACACTCATAGATATCACATATATCAGAATGTTCCTTTTTGTTTGTTTGTTTGTTTTAACTAGCAGTCTTTCACGTATTAAAATATCTCCAGTCGTTTTCCAAAACTAACTTCATGTCACATTTTGTCTTTGCTTGCTTCTTGTCTGAGTTTTTAAATTATCTCCTACATACAAGTCTACTATGATTATTTAAAAATCTTATTAATTTAAATAATGCTGTGACCCAAAGCATAATCAATTATAACACTTACTGAATGTTAAGAGAATTGCTTGAATAAAAGCCATTCTGGCATGTTGTACTAGACAACTTTTTAAAAATGCAGTTCCCTTCCTTTGCAATTACTTTTTTTAGAACTTTTATTTTGCAGTGAATATTAACCTAAGTATTTTGTTGGTTTTTTTCAATTATGTTGCTGTTACCTGCTTTTATAGATACCTTGCTCTAGTCCAGCCATTTCACCTAACACACCTGAGAATGAAAACCAAGACAGTTCAAGTCAATTCATGTTTATGGGTGGCATCACTTATTCTGATGTTCCCTGTGTAGGTATATTCAAAAGTAATAAAGTTCAAAGATGGTTTGGAAAGTTGTGCTTTTGATTGAACCTCACCTCATGATGTTCTCCGATAAGATTTCGAAGTTCAGGAGATTGTGTCATCAGCTGGTTTTGAGGATACCCTCTCTTTTGTCTTTGACATCCCTGACAGTCAGATGGGCAGACTGATGGATGGATGGATGAATGAATGAAATAGACTTAAAAGCTGAAGATGAGCTTTGTATCATTAAAATCACTACATCTCAAATTGTACTGGTATTGTAGAGGCAGCCCCAGCATGATCAAGTTCAGCAAGGAAGTTCCCACAAAGCAATTGTAGCAGCGACAGACTGCTATTTCTCCTTATCTTCTCTTGCTGCATTTAGGTAATGAGATCTCATTGCCCTTTCTGACCTGGCAGACTGTTATAGAATCACAGAATCATTGAATGGTTTGTGTTGGAAGGGAGCCCAAAGAACATGTTTTTTCAGCTCCCCTGAAATGGGCAGGGATGCCATTCACTAGCCCAGGTTGCTCAGGGCCCCATTCAACCTGGCCTTGAACACTTCCAGGAATGGGGTGACCACAGCTGCTCCGGACAAAGTGTTCCAGTGCTTCACCATCCTATGAGTAAAGAATTTCTTCCTAGCATATAATCTAAACATGCAGTTTAAAATAATTCCCCCTTGTCCTGACAGTATCTGCACCTATAAAAAGTCCCTCTCCCTCCCTTTATAAGCCCCTGGAAGGTACTGGAAGGTGACCCCTTAACAACTGTTGCTGTCACTTGGTCACAAAGGGCCACCAGATTGGTCAGGCACGATTTACCCTTGCTAAAGTCATGCTGGCTGCCTGGGATCACCTCCTTCTCATGTTTGGAAGGTATAGATCACAGATGAGATTAAGCACTCCTCAAATTGCATACATGGCTTTCCAATATCTCATGGACAAGCAGATTCCTGTCAATTTGTTGAATTTAAGCTAGCTTATTGTGTGCTGATCAGCAAGAGACATAAAAGAAAATTTTTAAAACCTTACATAACAGAAAACTTTGGCTGATAGTGGCTGGTTTTTATATTAGCGTGCTTGTTTGGATAAGGAAAGTATTTTTGGAGGGAGTATCTCAATTGTCTTTACTAGCACGCTGGAGTCCACATTATTTAACAGTCTCAGAGTACATGATCTGTATACTTTTTGAATTAAATGAGACTGGGAAAAGTGCTCCAAGAGCTCAATGAACAGATTCCAATCTCTGTTGCATACTCAGTCCTCAATCCACAGCATCCAATTAGAGAAAATTCAAAGTTAAACTCTTGAAGATTAGTATATGTGTTAGGTCCTAAATGCCAAATACTTCACTCTATGGATTTTCACTACTCATTTTTATCATTTGATAATGTAGACAAAGCCTAAACAAGTTTATTTGAGCCTTTTTAGTTCCAGCCTCTCTTCCTCTTCCCCTCATCCAATTGAACTGCAACCAGATTTTTGATAGAATTAAATCTAATTCCAGAGAACCAGAAAATGAGAGAAAATGTGTGATGGTGCAGAAGTTAAAAATTTTAATGTCAACAATGCATGATGATGCTCACCTCTGAAGATTTAAGTTATTAGTAAAACCAGTCCCTGAATTATTGCTCATTATTTTGAGGAACTTGTGAAGAACATGAGACCTCCAATAGCCTGAAAGAAAACAGAGAAACTAGGAGATAAATGGGATCAAAAATACTTGAGAATTCAGTTCTAGTCCATTCTCTCTCAGATGGCATGACTAATTGTCAGAGGCTTGTTTAATTCCACATTAGAGGCTTTAACACAGAAAAGTATGAAGTAAAATAAAAAGAGACTTTGGTAGATAGAATAAAAACAACAAATATCAGTAACCAGAAAGTTTAGCAAAGTACTAAGTTCTCAATGTGTAGGGTGATAAGAGAAACTCTATGTCTATTTTTCAGGAACAAATTATAATGAAGCAATCTAATTTCCTTCTTTGATGGAAGTTCACTTGATAAAGAATAAATAGAAACTATATAGCTTGAAATGTACAAAATGCCAGCAAACAAACTAGGAAAGATTGTGTCAATTAGACGACATTGACAACACAGATATGGTTGAAAAATCTGTGCTCAGAAGGCAGTCATCACTGATCTACTGTAAGACTAGAAAAATATCAGGTGGCAAAGCAGACTGTGTCCTGCATAAATGCTTGCAAGAATTTTCACTAATTATACAACTACTGGAAAAAGCACATGCATGCAGAATTTCAAACACTGAGAGGTATAACCTGTAGTTATCTTCTTGTCAAACATATTCCTGGAAGTGAAGACTTTAATACTTAGAAGTACTTGCAGTTCTAGGTACTTGCTGTTACATGTGATTCTCTAATCAAGAATCACAAATCAGAGACCATTTTATGAAAAATGTCATTTATATATTTTTACATTTTTGATACGGTCTTTGTGTAACAGCCTTGTTTGTTCTTTTTGCGTTTTGTTTTACAGGTATACACTTTATCTTACCATAGCAACTTTCTTTTTTGCCTTACCACTGATATTTATTTACTATATTTTAATTTTGTGTTACACGTGGAAGATGCATCCCCAAACAAGAAAGTAGGAAGGTGAAGTATTATTCATGCTTGTCTCACATTTTGCTCAGTCTGTAAAGGCTTTATATCTAACAGGGCAAAAAGAACAGTCTTAAAACCATATTTGGTCATTATACCATGAAACTTTTAGTCCTCTAGAGCATTAGGCTCCCAGGAAACAGACTAGGGATAGGAAGGGAGCCATTTAGAAGGAAGCACTGTGGAAGAAGTTACATCTGGACTCCTCAGTTCAAGACAACAAAAAGGCACAACTCAACCCTGCACTTCTAACTGCAGGAGGACATCTCCCCACCTCATGTCTCCAAGCTTTCAGTTCAGGGATTAGGAAACCCTGGGACAATGTGGCTGCAAGGTCTGGTATCAGCTGCAGTGCCCCAGGGAGCTGCAGGTCAGGTGCCTCCAGGTTGCATTGCCCTTGCTGTGGGAAGAGGGCCGCAAGTCCCGCATGAATCCCTAGCTGCTGTTCATAGTCTAACAAAGTCTAGGCAATAAAAGAAAATTCAAACAGATGAAATGTAACTTCCCAGTTCTGGTGAGAGCAGCTCCTGGCCAGCATACTTTAGATCTAGGACGACACACTTTGGATTTTGGCTTATACCAGTTTTCTATGAAAAGGAAGTTGATTTCCATTAGTGTGTGGGTTTTGATTCCTCAGGCAGGAGTATCATTTGCTTCTTTACTCTGTCTTCTTTACACTCATAATAGTCATGTTTTATTTGGATATTTCTAGTTTATAGCAAAAAAGTGTAGTCATAGATGAAAAGGGATGTAAAGTGATATAGCTCTCGTGTTGAAAAAGACTAAGCACTTTTATTTCACATGAGCAATTCTCAGAATCCCCTGTGTGTGGCCTAGGAAACAATAAAATAACAAAATAATGAAGCTCTCGAGAGCTGGCCTTTGCTTGCTCTGCTTGGTCTCAAGTAACTGCCATTCATTACTACACTCAATCCACAACATCACTTTCTCACCTTGACTTTCCACAGTAAAGATGATTCTTTGTTTTTCAGTTACACCACCAGAATTCCCAGACAAGAAGTTATGAGGCTCACTAAGATGATGCTTGCTCTGATCAGCGTGTTTCTGGTAAGCACTGCCCCCTTCCATGGGATGCAGCTCATGAACCTTCAGGTTTCTCAGCTGACCCTGACATTCTACATGAGTTACTACATCTCCATCTGCCTCAGCTATGCCAGCAGCAGCATTAATCCCTTTCTCTATATGCTGCTTAGTGGGAACTTCCAGAAGTGTCTCTAGTGGTGTACAAATGTGCAAGTCAGGATGGGAGAACAGGATGTCAACATCATTGAAAACACCCTGAAGTCAAGTTTTTAAAAGGAGGTTCTTCTCCCAAGACAAAATGCATTATCTGTGTGTAGATTTTATTGTTTGCAATAGATGGACCTGATTTCGTTTCCTTCATGAAAGTGAGACTCAGAAGGGGCTTTATTGCTGGAATCACAGCATTGTCAAGCTGATGTAAGAGGGTCTACACCACTGTTTTCAAGGTTAGAGCTTCTAGAACCTCTCTTTTTCTGCAAAAATATTCTTTTCTACTGTGACATTGCCTTTTTATGGTGATTTTTACATAAATTGTATTTGAATGGATGGAGACAAAAGTAGGTTTTAAAAAAAATGTAGTCCTCTTGTAGTAAGAAGATAGAGTGACTGTGGAGGGCATTTGGGATCTGACACTGTGTGAAGTCATGGAAACTGTAAGTTAATGACAAAAGAGAATTAGTTACCGATGACTCAGAAGGCCATAACTATTGATTTTTATCCTGTCTACAGCTTTCTCATCTGGCACTCACTTCTGCAGCAATTAAAATCATGGGAGATACATGAAAGGCTCTTTTGAAGGAAAACTACTTTTGAATTAACCTTTGTACATAATCTTGCAAACAAATAAGTGAATTCACATATGCATCATTGGAAATTATTAAACATAAGTCTTGAAAAGAACAGTGTGTGTCAGAGACTCGTCTTTGCTTCTCTTCTCTGAAAATCTCTTGTTTCTGAGATAACCCCAAGAAGGCTGGTCAGTCCTGAAAATGCTCAGTGATGGTGTCACTACAAGTGCCAAGAGGAACTTGGTCCTTGCCTAGGATGCACTCTCACTCATCCTAAGACAGGAAAAAGAGTGCCTGCTTGTTGTCAACATTTAATCAACAAGGTTTCTAATAGTAGTATGCAACCAAGCAATATTATTATTATTATATATTATAACTACAGTATTTTTGCTATTCAGAGGCCTGATGAATCTGAAAGATTTAGGATACGCCTCCTCACACTTGCAGTTAGCTTCCCTCTTGTTGACCCCTCTCAAATGGGCCATTTATTCACTTATTTGCAGGACTATGGAGGTCACAGTTAGTGATTACACACCATGATCTACCAACCCACTGCACAATGCATGACACGGGAAAGAAAAAATTTCTTTTCCTGGACGAAGTCTGCACAGTCCCATAGGGTCTGATACATAGAGAAAAAGGAGATTAAGAGGTTTGAAATCACTATTAATAGTTTAAAGTCAAAACTTTACATAGAAAATGCATCACAAAACGTTTGTGATGGTGTTATTGTAACCATAATAGTCTAAGGGAATACTCAAGATAAACTTTACTAGTGAAAGAAATATGTAATTAAACCCTGAAGGGTAGCTGCAAAATGGTAAGATTTCAATTTGTAAGGGTTTGTTCAGATCTGATAAGCTTGTCTGCTTTTCCCAGCTATACAAATTTGTCTATTAGAAGCCTGATCCCTATCTACAGGACTTGTCATTTAAAATAAATTATTTAATGAACAGTTTGCACAAAAGGTGGCTTATCATGTATTACCACACTATGGCTGTGACAAGTGCAAGTTTGTTAGCTCAGTGTTCAGTCAGTGCTTGCATGTGTCACCTTTGCTTCTGAGTTACAGCTGTGACTTTTCAAGTTTCTTTCCTTTTTTTCCCCCTTGCTTTGCCTTTTGAATCAGAGCAGATCACTAATGATATGATATTTAACACTTATAAAAATTATAAAATAGTCTTTTATAACAGCCTTCTGTTTTTTCTCTTTGCCTGTCACACCACCATTTTAAAGTCTTTCTGTTTCTGAGGTCACAGCAGTGAAATGGAACCACAGAAGTACAACTTCACTACATTATCCTAACAGCAAGGTCTACAAGACATTGAATATTCTCTTGTGTGGGACACTAATAAAGTAGTTTATAGTTCAACATTTTTCTCACCTTCTCCCTATTAATTCTCCATATCTGAAAATAAAATGGATGTACATCTGAGAAATTTGTGCAAATATTAAAGGCTTTTATGTCCCAGTTACTAAATTGTCTATGTTAATACAATTCCATAAAGGAATATGATAGAAATAATTTTTTTTCTTTAATGTTTTTGAGTATCTGATCTTGTTTATACTTTTCCCCACACAACTAGAATAAGCAGTTCATTTGAAAATAATAGCGGTCTATGGATGGCAGGGGAAGGGGGAAGAGGGAAGATACTGCAATCCTGATGGATTTTAAATAGGTCTAAAAGCCGAGAAGTAGGGGGATTAGTATGTCATTTTTTTCACTTGAAACAGTACTGATGAAGAAAATTTGGATCTGAAGGAAGAATGCTATTGTGTGTCTAGGGAAAAACTGTAGAAGGCTATGTAAAGGCAAAACAGTGCTGAAATCAAACTGGAACACTGAGTCCACTCCCTGCTGGTGATATGTATTTTCTGCATTGTTCTGCCCTTATGTCAACACATATAAGCTAGACAAAAAACATAATTTCAAAAAGTTTTTATCAAGATACTTAGTTGCAATCTGATGAGTAGTATCTGAGTACAGATAAGGCATACACTCATCCCTTCAGATAATTATTTCTTTCTTTTGCATGAAACATTTGTGGTCAGGATTGTTAAGGCTGTGCTGCACCTACTATCCAGTACAGTATTTGGAGCTTTTATTGTGTTTGAACTTACAGTGAAAGGGGGAAATATTCAGTCATGAAATCAGAATATTCTAGCTGAAAGTTTCCAAACCTTCAGATAACCAACCCTGACTGTACTCCAGGGCACTGTGGAGTTAAAACTGCTTCCAGAAAATTAAATGTCAAAGCTTTGGGATTTAATATCATATCACCTGTTACATGCATTGTGATGACTATTTAATCCCATCATCCAGTCTAAAACACTGCCTGCATGAGCAAACTGGATGCCTGAGTGAAACTGGATAGTTTAAGAGTTGGTAATGGTATGATACACGCAGCATTCCCTATCCAGTAAAAGGACTTAACAGACATACTGCATTTTAAACGTGTAGATAGTCTCACAAAAGTCAATGTAGACATGTAACTACATGATTTGCCATACTGGGGCCCAAAACTAATGCCCAAATGCCAACACCATCTGGAGATGAATTTACAGGTCATAGTCAACTTAAAGGTATGTGCAGACATAGAAAAGGATGAGATGTCTGTGCACAGTTCCTAGCAAGTAAGTGTTTGGAAATAGTCACAGTTATAACTAGCACTCCAGAGGACATCTTGCTGAGAAATGTGATAGGAAGACTTCTTGCCTTCAGAAATATTTTCTAGAGATGGATTTCAAAGGGCTGTGTTTGTACCCATGTCTGTATTTGGCCAGGATCCCCTACCAAGGCCGTGATACTGTAGAGTAGTGGGGTCTTCTGTCCCTTGTGCTCTCTGTCAGGTCCCTTCTGCCTTAAAAGAAATTCAACATCATCTAAATGACTCTTTAAAGGGAAACAGCACCATGCAAATCAACATGAATCACAGTATGTGGTGATTTTCTGTTTGTTTGTGCATACAAGACATTTGCACAGGGATATTTGTAGGGAAAATTTCCACATAGTTAAGTGTATTATGTAAAGCTAAAAGTATGTTTATGGTTCAGTAAGTCAGTTAAACTATGTGTGATGCAGTGTTGATCCAAGAGTAATGACAATCACTGTGAGCATTTGAGAGCTCCCAAAATTCATCTTGCTCTCCGTTTCTATGATTCATAAATCATGGCAAGGGGCAAGAGAGGGGGGAGATAAGGCAAAGTAGAAAAATGGAATTCTTCAGTATTAGAAGAACCAGAGCATAGTTTTCTTGAAAGCATTTTCACTGAGGAAGAGTGAAAATACACAGAGAAAATAATAACAAATACATTCATTTAAACTTGAGGAGGATTGTTTTTTCCATTCTTTTTCATTAGTGGTACTTTAACTGCTGCCATTCATTAGACCAGCAGCAAAAGAGAACAAAACTAGGTCAGATAGTCTCATAATTGGCTCTATTTAAATAAATTGAGGTCAAGTCTCACAAANAATAACAATGGCATTCCTAGAACATAAGCAATTTTCTCTAAATTTTATGTGTGTGATCTAAAAATTCACTATGCGTTAGTGGCATAAAGAAAATTGAGATAAGGCAAAGGCCTGCCTTTTGTCAGCACTGCATTCTGTACCTTCTGATTTGTGTGGATATAAAATAGCAATTTAACTACTGAAACAGAGTTGTAGTAGAGCCATGCAAGTAGAAAGCGAAATTAATTTATTTTTTTCCAATGATATCCTGTACAAGAAACTTCTAAGTGTTAGGACTTTAAGGCCTAACACTTAGAAACTTACATTAAAGAAATATTACAGGTTTTCCATCTGCTTTCAGAAGAGAAAAATATTAATTGCTGAATTATAGTAAGAGATTTTTTTTAAATGCTCTTGGTATTTGCTCACATGTCTTTATGAAGATCGTTTTTGCTTGAGTTTGCCTGTACTTTGACTTGTACTACAAGAAGAGATAACTGGATCAACAGGAGTGCCAGCTCTAGTGTAGCTCTAGCACCATGAACTGCACTCTTCAGACATATTTACTATGCCTTTTGGCCCTCTGCACTACTTTAATGAGGTCTCTGATAGAATATATTGTGGAAAATTCATGACTTTTCTATTCTAGCAGGAGCTCCTCCTTTTCACTCTCTTTTTATAGCATAGGGTAACTTTGTGTATTTACCCAACATCCTTCAGCACAAAGTATAAATAAAAATGTCATAGCAACCCTTTTTCTAACTTTCAATATTTTGAGTTGTGAATTCGAAAATAGA
The DNA here is from genome assembly GCA_013400415.1 of Scytalopus superciliaris. Classification (NCBI taxonomy): domain Eukaryota; kingdom Metazoa; phylum Chordata; class Aves; order Passeriformes; family Rhinocryptidae; genus Scytalopus; species Scytalopus superciliaris. The sequence continues at coordinate 556,266 of VXBX01000100.1, forward strand.
AGTGTTTTAAATAAAACACAGTCAAAGCATATTTAATTCACCTTTAGTAAGATAAGTAGCCACTTATCAGAGCTGCATCTAAATAAATAGAAAAGCACCACAATACATTTTTAGAAATTCTTTACAGATTCAGATGTCATGAGTGTATGTCTCAGTTAATGCATCTTAAGGAGATTATTACAAGTTTAGGAGCATTTACCTTTTGCAGTGGAGGATCCTTCACATAGGCAAAGCTCACAGTGCACACACACACACCCTTCAAGTTATCACCCATTTTCTCCAAAAAAATTAACATGAACAAAAATATTTCAAAAAATATTTTCAATGAGCCAGCTCAAAACTCCAGTGAAATGAAAAGTTCCTGTAGCTTGAAGAACTGCTCTGTTTTGCTAGAATAAGTTCCAAAATTTTTGGTAATTAGTTAGTGTTGAAAAATACCATCTGTTTGTTGGAAAAAAAACCAAATTGTAATGAAATTTGCTGTGAGTGCAGGCTGCAACAACAATAATGAACAGCCTGATGACGAGCAACCAGTAAGTCTCTGAAAACCTTTGGTGCAACTCCAGTCTTCAGGATCTCCTGTGATGGACTCAAGTGATTGAGCAAGTGAGTCTGCCTTTTCTATTTCTTGTTTAAATACTATTTAAACACTTAATTTCCTCCAGGGAGACCTGAATTTGCAGTTCAATGCCTAAGATTCCCCTGGGTATATGGGAAAGCCATCCTTAACTTGTGACCACCATTACACAGAAGACTTAAACCAAGGTGTCATCCCCAACAAAAACGGTGACTAAACCAACACTAATGAGTGTATGTTGCTTATTCTCAAATGCAGTTCAACAATATTTTGTGAGTAACCTGATATACCTGTCCATAAATCAATTCATATTATATTGCATGAATGATCCTCTTTACATTAAAAAGTCTGTTCAAACTACTACTCAAGTCACACTGGCAAATAAATAATTTCTTGCTCTGAGAAAAGCAGCACTGCATTTTGAATCAAGACACTGTTTGTTATTTCACACCTCACCAACATGTAATTTAACATACTACATTAGATTTGTGGTGAAATAGGCAATAAGGTTTTGTCATCCTTCTGCTAACCTTTGAAAGCTAGGGGCAAAATCTATGTCTGAACCAATTAATGTGATTTACTGTAGATATCTGTTTACAACGAGATGAATCATACCCATTTGCTGTTCTTTCATTGATTATAGTCTAAGGGGTCCATTCAGATTAGACACATCCATAACAAATGTAGGATTTCATTAGATGAATCACACCTAATATGTCAATTTATGACTAGAAAGACTCACAGCTGCAGTGGTGGCAATGACAGCAGTTTCTCTGACTCTATGCTCCTGGCAGCCAGGATAAGGAGAAGGCTTGCCATTCCTCCTTCTGTCTTCCACCCGGGCTCCCTACAGAAAGTACAAAGTGCCTCCAGAAGCCAAGATCAATGTTGCAACTGCTTGTGCACTCTGTTACCCCACAGCTGTTCCCCTTCACCTGTGTGGTGTCTGAAATGCTCTTGTTCTTCCAAGGTACTGAACCATCTGGGACAATTTAAAAGAAAGAATTTAAGCATATGCTAATTGTTACACATATGGTTTCAGTGGAGCTGCTCAATTTGCTTCACAGCCACAGGTGCTGCAGGATTCTTTCCTTCGGCAGCTGATGCTGGTCAGGCACAACACCTAGACTGCTGCGAAGGGAGCTGAGCTGTTTGTACCATGGCACTAAAGAGGGAAAGCATTATAGATGTATGAGATGAAGCAAGTTACCCAAAGACAGACACTTCAAAAATTTAATTTGTGCTAATATATGCAAATGGTTGAAAAGTGTAAGCCGGTGAAGTGAAAAGAAATCCTAATGTTAATTCAGACCTTACGAAAAGTAAACTGTGTTCAGTGACAGGTGGAAAAAAAGTCAGAATAAGAGCTAATCTGCACTGTGGATGATCAGAAGCCTTACCTCAGTGTTCCTAAAAAATATGAAAAAGTAAATATTGGAAAAGACTAGTAATGATTTCAAAGACTGTTTGAAATGAGCATTTAGATTTGAACAGATTTTTGGGACAAATCTGTAGGATATTTAAAAGTAAAAAAGCATTTATTGACAGTGGGATATGCAGTATATACAATAACCTCCTCCAGACTACCTGGTGCATATTAAGCTTCAAGGGATTCCTGTCTTGCAGTTGCAAAGGATGCTGCATGCTGGATTGTACATCACTACATTTCATTACACTTAATGACCAGTCACTAAACAACTGGTCAAGTTTGGGGCTTCCTTCAGCTGTCAGAATGCCTTGGCAAAGGCCACCAGCTGTACGTGTAGGTTGTTAAGCACTTGTCCTTTTTAACTGTCACACTCTGCCGTGTCCGTTTTCTGCCATATCCATTTTTTGTGTTGTCCATTTGCTGTCATGCTTTGTGAGTTTCTTGAAACTTATAGCCACATATGGAGAGCAGGATTGTCATAAGTCAGTTAGATACAAGTATTTCAACTTGACATTTGATCATAAATGTCCAGGGCATCCTCTCTCTGTAAAGTTGCAGGTCTGGAACAAAGATAATTCGTCCAGTTTGAACCCAGGAAAACTGTTCCTGCATCCTGACCATCCAGCCTGGACAAACGTTTTACTTGAGAAAAATTCCATGAAATGCTGCTAAAAAGGAGTAAAAACATTTAAAGCATGCCCAAGTTTGCAAGGCCAGATTAACCTCATCTTTTTAGAACTAAAGAATTATTACATCCTCCATCAGGGATTATAAATGACTGCCCAGGACACCACTGCACAGCTTGACTAGCTGGCCTACTGATACCACTAAACTGACAAAAATCCCACTTGGACATCACTGACAGGAGTAAAAAGGGCTTTCTGCCTTCCTGTATTGTGCTGTTTGGTGTGACTTAGCTGTTCTGGAAAATTAGCCAGTTTTTCTGCATAAGCCACTGGCCTATTAAAGAGCCTTGCTTTCAAGACCATACTGTGACAGACATACCAGTGGTGTGTGGACTGACCCCAGAACTTGCAAATGAAAGACGGGTCTTAATCTGTTCAAGCAATTCATCCCTAGCCCAGAACAACTGAAATGTAAAGATATGGTCATTAAGCTGAGAAAGAGAGGGTAGATTACAAAGGAGCTTTCAAAGATATCTGACTTGTTTTAGGAAGACTTGGGTTGTTCAAGCAAGCAAAATAGTCTTTGAGAACAGGACATGTAAGAGTGGGGGCAGGAATGGGGGCTGGCCAGACACTGGCATTGAGACTTTAGCACTGGATTTCCAACAGATGAGGAGAAAGGCAAAGAGCCATCTGCCACATGTGGACAGCCAAGACACTAGGAGGGCGTGAAGCAGTTTTACAGAGGTTATTTCTTCACAAGTGTCTTGGTTACCAACTGTTCTATTAATGCCCCAAACCACCTTCATCAGTCTTGAGTAAGGGTTGCAGGATTTAGATATCCGAGTCCTATTGAGGGAAGTCCTATTGACTATTGGGGAAAGATTATGTTTTCAAAGGTTTATTGCAGCTGCCACTTCTTTAACTAAATTTGATCTACTGGACTGTCCTGGCTCAACTTAAATTTATCATTATTCAGCACTGAAAACCTGAATTTGAGATCTGCACTGCAGTGCCATCTTCATGACTATACAACCTGTATACATAGAAAATATATAAATTACTGTGAGTCTGAGAAAAAAGGTTTTATTTTCCCAGTTCTCAGAGTCATGTCGGTGGTAAATCTAAATTCCCAGTCCCTGGAGCCACACACTTTGTGAGATATCAGTGTGAAACTGGGGACAGCATAACACTTCACTAAATATTGTGCTGTCAGAGGGGAAAGAGATTTGCTTCAGAGCAATTTTGTGAGAGTAGAGAACTACTATGTACAGCTTTTGCAATGAATTTATACTACTATTAATATTCTGTATTGCAAGAGTTTAGCACTTTTTCAGTACAGAACGAGGAAAAAACACAGGAAAGGTGTTGGATTCATAAAATTTTTGAATCCAGAATGGACTGGGATTTCTTTAAATTCTTCCAGTTACATCTGTAGCTTCTGTTTGACAAAATTTTAGTTAAAGTTTAGTTAAAGCATTTTTCTAAAAAGTAAATAACATTCATATGCAGATATTAAGAGATGGAAAATATACTGCTTCTCTGGACCGTCCAATCAATAGTCACCTTCAGTATAAAAATGCATCCCAAGGCAACCATTTATATACATCTTATTCCAGTTTTTATCACTTGCTTTTTCTTCTTAGATTGTAGCTTCTGTTTCTGGGACTTTGAGTGTATTTTGTATTAAACAGATTCAGAAATGCATCAGCCCTAAGCTGTTCTGAAGCCACCAGATTCAGTGTTTGTCCTAATTTTCTCTTTAATTCTGACTGTATATTTCTGAAGCTTTATTTTTTCCTCCTCACAACTAATCCACTCAACTTGGTGGTTGGGAAATCCTCTTTGAGGGAATTTTGACTAATCTCAAACCATTAAACTTCAATTTTTGTCTTTCGTGTTCTGTGTGAGTAGGGCAGCACAAGATATCTTTGGGTGAGAAAAAAACCACGCAAAGAATGACTTCTACACCTTTTTTTTAAGAATGCTCATAATGAAACCTTATCTGGTTATAGCTATACAATGGGGAGTTTCCGTAGTGATCAAATAAAGTGTAATTAAGATGCAGAAATCTTGACACTGTGCCTGGCTCAGTTTTATGACATTCATAATGCCACTTAGCCCAACCAAACCGTGCTGCAAGTAATTAGTGACAAATAGTAGATCTCAACATTACTTAATTATTATTATATTATTATTATCCAGTTCTCCTGAATAACTCATTTTTTGAAAAATTATTCTCCAGAAGAGACCAGCTTTTCAGAGTGACCAATGAAAGAAAACAAAGTTTGAAGCATTGTAAATGTATAAGAAGGAAGAGTTTTGACGTCAAGACCTCAGCTAGTGTGAGTTTTGCACTAATTTTCCCAGGACTTTCCATTTAGCTCCAAATTATCCAGAAGTGCAATGTCTACCACTAAAAGCAACAAAGGATTTGTTTCTGATGCCTTGTAAATTGTACTGCTGGTCATACATGAGAGAATTATGTCAACCCTCTTCAGCATATGTTGCCAACATCAAAATCACTGTGGAAGAGCTACTACCTACCCGTTACCCAACTTGAATATGGGTGTCTAGCAACAATATAATATTGTTTACTGGGTATGATCATGTAACTTTTCAGATGCTATCTCCAAAACACTTGTCTAGTGAACACATTAATGAGAAATGCTTATATTAGTAAATCAGACTATTATACAGTATTCTGGAACAGACGGTTCATCATAGTGGGATCTGAGTTGTATTCAGGCTTTGTGGATGAGTTATATGACTCTCTTTCACAGTTACACAAATACCACCTTTACCAGGAAAGTCCCATAGGACAAGTGCCAACAAAAAGTGGTTTCATTAAAATCCTCATCTTGAAGAGGAATAGGGGTATGGATCTCCCTGAAGCATAATATTAATATTGTATGGATATGATCTATACTCTTGGAATATGCAGATCGCTGATCAGGACTGAGATTTCATGACAGCAACATCATCTAGAAAATAAATAATTGTTCCATGGTTCACTGAAGCACTGCAAAGTAGTTTTGCACTTTTCCTTAAAATCATTACTCTTTCAGTCTTAATCTGCTGGAGCCGCCATTCCCACCAAGAGTGGTCTTGTGTTCAGGCTGACATCATGGGTCATGCAATACTCTTTCTTGACTTCTTATTAAGATAAAATTGTGCTTCCTACATATACAAGTGGCTTAAACAATTAAATTTGCTATACTCATTTTTATCAGTGCAGCAGTAGGTTGAGACAGGCAAGGGACACAAACTGAAACGCAAAAGGCTTCATCTGAACATCAGGAAACAATTTTTCAACTCAGAGGATGACCAAGCAGTGGCACGGGTTGCCTACACAATGTGTGGACTCTTGATCTTTGGAGATATTCAAAACCCATCTGCACATGGTCCCAGGAAACCTGCTCTGGGTGGCCTTGTTTGAGCAGTGGGAATGGACCACATAGCCTTCAGATATCCCAGTCTCTGATTCTAACAATACAAGATAGAAATAACTGGGTAGACCAAAAAAAATAAGATGAAAATACAAAATAATACAATTTTCAGAGTCAAATACCTTTGTAATGGGCAGTGAAGTTTTAGCAGTTGAGATTAAAAGAGCCAGTATTCCAACAGGCAAGCTTTACAGGGTATATACAGAACCATTACCATATAACAAAATTTCTACATTTTGACTAGGCTTGCTGCACCTCAGGAGTGACATTTTGTTGTATTCCAGCATTCCATGAATATTCAGTTACTTTACACTCAAAGTTTTCATACAATTTCATACAATTACAGTTTGTTTATTCTAGTTGCCTTTTATATTCCTGTCAGTGGTATTTTTGGCATTGATAAAAGACTCAGTTTTTGCTTCACCTGCCTCAGCTCCTAAATTTCTTTTTTTTCTTTTTTCACCTTTACAAAAACATTTCCCTGAGTTCACTTTATCTCATCCTGCTTGCTTAAGGAATCTTGAATCATAAAATGACAGCCACTCTTCTGGTTATTAACAAAGGTCTTGGAGGAGTTCAGTCATAAAAGTCTTTACACTGTAGCTGTAACTTAACGCCAGTTGCACGCTCCTTGCTCAGTTGACTACTCAGAGGAGAAAAGAGGTTCAGAACATCTAAATAGCTAGAGTAGGAACTTGGCAACTATGAATTTTCTATGTTCAGAGTCAGAAAGAGAGGTCCACTTTAAATAAGTTCAAGAAAGGAGGGTATAGAAGGTGTGCAGAAGTGAAGGCAATAAACAGTAAAATTTGGCAGGTTAGATGGGAAATACCAGGTGGTCAGAGAGGGCTATAAGACATCTATCAGCCTCAGAAAAAACAGGTTAAACTTTGCATGACAGCTTTATAGCATTAATATCATCACTGCAGTGGCTTTCTGCAACTCTGAAGTTATGCTGTATGTCTGCATAAACTAAAAGGAGCAATATATTTTAAATACAGAAATTGATAGTTCTTCCACTATCTAAAGTCTGTCAACTTTTGATAAAGAGATGGATGTATTTTGATCTTAATTTTTAAAGACTGCACCCTGAGAAGAATATCAGTTGTGGTTTTTTTATTACATTGTTATACAAATAAACCTACTTTGCGCTGGGATATTAGTTACTAGAGACTCTTTATCCACATCCACAAGTAGAGCAAGATGCAGAAAGATTTTTTTCTTCATTCCCATCTCCCGCCATCTGTGCAAGATGTACAAGTGGACGATCAGATAGTTTGTTTGCCCTTCTGCATAATCCCAAATCAGTGATCAAGGCTGTAAGTATACAATAGCAAAAAAAAAAAATCTTTAATTTTATAATTAAAAGGATGGTGCCTTAAGGGTAGCTAATCATCCAGCATCAGTGTAGTACTCTATATTGTATTAGATCACATTATTTCTTCAAATTACTGTCTGGAGACATACCAGGAAGGAAACCAGGAGTGACCTATTCAGCTTTGATCTTGATGAGATGAGTTTGTCAAACAGATGTAACACTCCATATCTCGTGTGTTCTGCTAGATCTTTCACTAATTTTTTTTTTTAAATGCTTGGGATCTGTGTCCATCCTGACCAAGGAGCCATTGCATGTTTAGGCATTAGTGATCCATGTAACAGACTGAACAGCACAAGCCTTTGCTGTGTTGTATGTACAGCTTGATTTTCAAGCCTCTACTGTTCGGCACAACATCCTTGGCTGCAAGATAAACACAGCTTCTCACTGTAACAGAAGAGCCTGCAGGTAGCTCCCACCAGCAATTATGCCACCTGCAGAGCCCTGCCTTTATCTAAAAGCTAAAAAAAAGGTTAAGCTGCAAAGTCATTTAATACTCTGTTCCCTTTAAGAACATATTCCAGTTCTCAGTAATATAATAAAAATATAGTTTAGCAAAAAGGAAAATAATTCAATTGGGAAAAAAATTATTAAGAAAAATATCCTAAATTACAGCCTAAAAGTCAAAATTGAAAGCCATATTTGTTCATGTGTTTATTTTTGTCTAGAGGGTTTTAATCAATTATGTTTGAAAACTACTAAAATAAAAAGAAACATCATACTGATATTCTGGTGATAAAAAAACAAAATAGCAATAGGGCATTGTATTTTTTTTCAAGCAGTTTATCTCCTGTAAGAACTAGTTCTAAAGCAATTAGTAGAAAGAAGGGTGGAAATCTTCTTTATTAGGGCTCAGTTCAGCGCATTTATCAGGATTAGTGCAATTATATGTGAAAAACAATGTTAAATGTTTTAAAACTCTCTGAAACATTAAAAGCAACATGAAGGGACAGATGTATGAATAGCAGAACAATTAGGTTTCAGGACTGTAACAGGTTTAAGTCAACCCAATAGAGGCAACAAAGATCTGCCAATGACTTCAAGAGAAAGAAAATTTTGTCTGAACTGTCTCTGCCCTTCTTGAAAGAATATGAGGACAGAAATTGGTAAAATATTTCCTCTGGATGTGTTTTTCTGACTTTGCATGGAAGAATGCAAAGTTTAGGGAAAATTGATACCACAGTTGAATTTTAATATATATCATGATTCATGTATTTATGATGATACTATGATTTTGAATGCACAATTATTATGTGACTGATGTATATTAACATAAATATCACAGATAACATGAAAAGTACACGTGGGAAAAGTTGTGGAAGCTAACATTATATCTATCTTATTTTCTGATAAGTCAATCAAACAATCAATGAAAAAAAATCAAGTCATAATTGTGAAAAGATATCAAAATTGTTCTCATTCAAGGTTATGACCTGACTTGAGAAAGCATAATCCATGAATAAATGCAGAAATAACCGTCTGGGGGGGTTTCTCTTCCCACAGAAGCTGCCAGGATTACTTTCACAAAAACTGTGGAAAATCCATGTGCCAAAGTAGGCAAAGGAAAGATTCTGCAGAAGACCACCCCAAGAATCACACCATGTGCCTGAGAGTGTTGTCCAAACACTTCTTGAACTCTGTCAGACTCGGTGCTGTGACCATTGCCCTGGGGAGCCTGTGCCAGTGCCCAGCAACCCTCTGGGGGAAGAACCTTTCTCTAATATCCAACCTAAACCTCCCCTGACACAACTTCAGGCCATTCCTTCAGGCCCTGTCACTGGTCACCACAGAGATCAGTGCCTCCCCCTCCTCTTCCCCTCACAAGGAAGCTATAACTGCAATGACGTCTCCCCTCAGTCTCCTCTTCTTCACACTGAACAAGCCAAGTGACCTCAGCTACTTCTCATAATCAACAGTTTATTTACTGTGATTTTTAGATATTTTCTTTTGCATAAAACTGATCAAATACTTCAAGTGGCACCTGATGAGAGCAGATAACTAAAGAAGATACTCCAAGGTGGTATTGGCTACTCTTCTGACAGAAGTTTTTTTCCCTCAGTCCTCTCAGAATCAGCAAAACCAGACCTGTGTTCACTCCTCTGTTGCCACATTTCCCAGAGTTCATTACCCTCACCTCACCATCAGGCCGAGGGCCAGGGAGCATTAGACATTTGCACATCCCTACTTCTACTTGCTCTGCAAAGGGAGGTCATAATTTATTAAATCACTCTGCCACAAATTGTGATGGTTTTTCTGAAAGTTTCCTTAATCACCCAGTTAAAGCAGTTCATCATACACAGATACAGCAGCATTCTTTCAGTTTTCAGATGAATTTAAACTGTGATCTAGATGAAATCAATGTCAAATCAAGGTTAATGTTGACATAAAAAAAATGTTCCCTTGAAGAAATTTCAGGATCTATTAGAACTTCTTCTCCAATGTGCTTAAAAATTGGTGGCATACCTTTGGATAGATCTGTACTGCAATAAAGCATAAATCTAGTAACAGTGCATCCTGCTTTCTCTAAAATAGACATGTCTATATGAACAATTCTTTTGAACGCTTGCACTGAAGATATCTTCAGCTTCAAAGAGCAGACCATTGACCTGGGTCAGTGCAGAAAATTTGAAGGATTTATTATACAAGCCTGCATAGCAGCCTTAACTAAATAGATTGGAAAACTCTTTTTTCTGGAAGCCAAAGTAATTAAATATTATATGAGTAAAATCTCTATGACTGAAAATTACAGGTGTAGAACATCCCTTGTATCCTTTGTTATACAGCTGAGAAAAAGCTCACCAATTTTATGGCAGTGATTCTTTCCTACAGTTCTGCTGCTGACTAAAGTCAAAGTCATAAAGATTTTCTCTGGCAGCAGAATGCAAGTGTAAAATTTTAGAACTATCTGTGTCTGCTACACACCTACTCTCATAGGTCTTGCCTTGGTTTAGTCTTATACTTGAAAATTAGTTCTATTTTTATAATGCAGAAGTGGTTGAAAAAAATTCTGTTACAATAGATTTCAGTGTAAAATTATTTTATTCTAAACGTCTGTGGGAAATCTTTGTAAATTTTTAGACAAATAAAACCAAGCTTTTATTTTATATATATATATATATATATCTACACAAATATGTATTATATATTATTACATTTATTCTGCAGGATGCTAGAGGAAGATTTTTAAATAAAAACATCTGAATTTTCTGTTTTCAAAAGAACAGACAGAAATATCCAGCTGGTTTCATATACAGAAACCAAAAAAGGGTCAGGGGAGAAATGAAAAAAGTTGACGGATAAGGTTGACTGAAAAGGTAGGAGTGTTTCCCTTCAAACAAAAAAAAAGGTTTTGACCATCTATTTTCATAGCAGTGGTATCTGAAATGCAGACATCTGCTGCAAGCATCCCTCTTTAATTATGCCTTTGGTTATTTTTAACTAGACAAACTCATCTCAGGCATTCAAATCCATCCTAAAGACTTTCCATCTTAGATCCTTGCTCATATCTCTACTTCAAGGGCGCTGCAGTATCTTCTGCACTTTTAATTCTTCCACAGTTATAATGATGGTTTGAGGTGGTGAAATCTTTCCATGTCAATAGTAACTGGTTTCTAGTCAAGATTTTAAAAGAAAAAGCAGATCCTTACTGAAAAATAGTAAAGGAATGTGGCATAAGCAAAAGAATACAGAAATGAACATAATCTTGTTTTACAATAGTCCAAAGTTAGTTAAGAGATACATTAATCCCTCCAGTTTTGTAACTGTTGCTGTTGATAGCTGAGATGCACTTTATATATCTGTAATTATTTGGCCACAAAAAACATCAGAGGACAATACATGGAGTTCATTTCCTACTGTCTTTACAAAAATATCTGAAGAAAAGGAGAGTAAACTCAATGTAATTTGTGTCATCCCCTTAAAATGATAAGTCCTTCTTGCTATACTTGTCATTTTGGTGAGATGATGACTATTTTAATCCATCAGTGTTCCTGTAAATTAATGAAAAGCCCAAAATTGCACTTTTCAGAATGAATAGTTTAAGCTTTTTGACATGAGATGTCTTCTTCATGTTGTATGCCCTCACCTACCGGCAGTTCCCCTGAGAGCCTTTTTCAAGCCTATATAGAACATTTGGATCAATGCTGCCTTTCATACCTGCACATCTGAGTTATGTCAGAATCGGGTGACTCTCCCCTTTAGAGCAGTATAAAGAAGGCTAGATCAAATTAAAGATGTTTAAGCCTAAAATTAATATCAAATAGGAAAAACTGTATTGCAATGACAATGGAAAACCTAGACAGACTTCTATTTTCTAAAAAGTTAAAGATGAGTTTGCAGCAATTGAAATCTTTGCTGTTAAGCACTCTCTGCAGCAGTTTCCCCCCTGTAGTCAGTGTCTTTTACCTGCCCTAATAAACTGCCACACTTTGTTCCACCTTTCATTATCCTTTCCACTCTCATCCACACCCTTTAACTCCTGGAAACTGTGCCAAGCATGTATGTTTCATAAGCTCTATTGCTTTCCTTATCAATTTTCTGTATTTTGTAACTTAAAAATTTTGATTATTTCCACATTTCTTATTATTATCTGGGAGAGGTTTTATAAATATATATATATATATATGTATTTATGACTATATCACTGTGCAATGACTTAGAATAAATGCATGCTTAGAAGACTGTAAGTGCATGCTATCCGGGGAGTATCTGATGATTCAAAAACTTCATGGAGCTATCCTAGCATAAATGACTGAGAAATCTTTGTCCAACTCATACAAGATTACCTAGAAATCTAGCAACATTTGCATTATATGTATTTAATACATATGCATCATATGTATTTAACATTGAGTGCACACTGATATGCATAAATGAAGCAAGCTAACTACTTCATTTCATAGCCAATCTGTATAGCTTGAAATACATATGTAAAAATTAGAATTTTATATTAGAAGTTTTCTGTTGAAAATTGGAGAACGTTCCCTACTGTGTTCTGTAACTTGGGGGTATGAGAACTTTAAACGAATTTGTATGCCACAAGTATGTATCCAGACCAGTAGTTTTTGATCAGGAAACTCAAATAAATTTAATTCACTTCAAAAAGGCCATTTGATTTTCACAGAATCCAATGACTTGCAAAAGTTTTGATGGCTTAGAAAAATAGATAAGTTTGGTAAAAAAACCACTAGGTACAAGAATTCAAAGTCCAGTTTCAATATGATGAATAGTAGCCTGTATGAATTTCAGAAGACACAGCTGGTAATTATTTCAGACTTTATGGAAGCAATTTTTCATGTACAGACAAGCTTTTGGCAAGGCTCGCTTCTCAATAAAGTGAGTTGGGCTGCAGATGCAACAGGAAAATCCTAAGATAGATGAATATTTTGCAAAGCATGAACAAGATGTGGCAAAATTGGTGTGGAATGCCAATAATGATCTCCCAGTAAGTTATCAATGATGGAGCTTGATGAAAAGTAAGATTTTAAGAGCAGCAAGTAGTTCCAAATTTCTGAGTTACAAACCAGTTTATAGGTACTGAGTACTCCTATTTAGCAAAAAGTTTAAAGACTTATTCAAAAATAAATTAAATGTTCACCCTGAATTTTAACAGACTGTCTGTCAGACTCCTCCATAGGTCTTCACTTAAAAAGCATGAGTAATTCCACTAATCTCAGCTAGACAGCTCTCACTATGCCCTTAACACTATTGTTTAAAATAGAGTCTCAGTCACATCACGTGCCTATTGATTGCCAAAACCAATGTCTTGCCCCATGAAAGACCAATTACTATACTTCAGCATATGTATGACATTTTAACTGAATTATTACCATTTAAAGCGTAATTCTATAAAGGAAGTATCTGATATTTCTGTAAAAATCAGACCAACTGATTTTGGCTGTTATATTCAAATGATATATTGAAATCTGATATATTTAAATGGACATAAATGCTCTGTATCATTTAAGCACTGAGAAAGAGATCAAATTGTTTTTGTCTTCCATGCAATTCTAACTGAGAGATAGCTGGCAAGCTTAACCCATTCTGTTGTTCATCTCCCTTCAGCTGTCTGAACTACTGATCCTCTTTTGAAGCAAGCCCTGAACTGCTGGAGTTTACTGCCTGACAGGATAAGTCAAACAGATCAGAGACCATTTTACTAGCAGATGTCCATGCAGAGATGTTAGAGTTTAGTCGAAGGTAGGAATTTTGCCCTGCAATTCCATGTGAATCATCTTGGCAACAGCTTCATATAACCACTTTTTTATCATTATGTGAACAGCAGTGAAGGTATCTGTTTCCTTCTGCAGACAGCTACATGGGGAATCAGAACAATCCTAACTACCATTAGACAAGTAGTAACTTTTGTAAGAATACATATATGCTCTGTCATTACCAAGGACAGTAAAGTATTGTTTTGTCAGAAAAAGATGTTGTGTCAAATCTGTATTCAGTATATCCTTCTAGGAATGGAGAAAAGATTACCTAGCAGATGAGACAAAACAGAATCCAGCAGTCAAGTTAGCCTCTGTGTTGCTGAGAACTTCAGGCAGTTTAAAATGTTTGTCTTAGGAGAAACAACAGTATGTGGGTTTGCTGTTAAAGAAGAGACTTGATGAAAATAACAGAGAGAAGTTAAATTGCAATCTATGGAAAAGTTTAAAATATTTTTATTTTTTAAAATATAGTTTGTCCTACTTCTGTGACTGCCCAGGTCCTCACAGTGATTTTGGCATTTGCTCCAGAGCAGTTCCTTTGCTGATCCTACTAGAAATGAGTCTGATGCTCAAGTGGAGAAAAAGTCCAAGTACACAGCCATCAGATAAATCTCACAAGATTATGATTTATACATATCCACTAGTGGAATACAGCTAGATTTAAGTCCAGAACTAACAACTGGGTGCTCTAGTCTAAACTCTTCTATATCACAGACTATAAAAATTTAGCCAGATACCCTTGAATGGAGAACCAGAGCTTGGACTGACTGATTCTGTCCATCCATGCAAGCTATTCGAGGTTTCAGACATAATTCAAAAACCAGAACCAAGTAAATCTGCCTCCACTGTCAATGCTAATTTGACAAAATATGTCAAACACTATTTTTGTGGGTATTTCTGTGAAATGCAAAGATTTGTGGTGAACAGCTCAACATTTCTAACCTAAGCAGAGAATATCTTGTAGGACTTCTGCTACAGTGCATTATGTGGTAACTCATACTAACTTAATGTTCTACATTGCACACACAACTGTAGTCCCTCTCTCTTTTTTGTCCCTTCATGTAAGTCAAACACAAGTAGTGGCTTCCTCAGCGACCTAAATGCCTTACAGATACTATGAGAACATTCAACAGAGATCAAGGACAAAGACAAATACATCAGGTATCAAATTGTTCCCTGCTTTTTTGGAGCAGGAGGCCTATTCAGAATGATGTGATCATACCATCTTGAGGAGAGAGGATGGCTTCCAGTGATGTCAGAACTATCATATGAGGGACTGGAGATGTGCAGGGCTATATAAGGAGCCTGTCCTAAGTCCATGGTCCCACAGCACAGAACTAAGGTCCAAGACCAAAAATAGAGACATTTGGTTTTGTTCTCTGGGAAAATGCTGAGATGTGTGTTTCTGTGTCTAACAGTTACATCCAGTTGACCAGTCAGCTGGCAAGCTGCAGGCTACTGGAGCCATTATCAAAGTCTTTCTTTAAGGCTTTTGAGAATTAAAAACTGTACCTCAAATGATAACTGTCTTTCAGAAAATGGGATTGCTTGTGGTAGGTCTGCATATTCCTAAAACCACCATATTTATTGTGCATGCTGAGGAAAAAATGCATTGTGACTGCTCAGCAGACCCAGTGGTTTACAAAAACAATAGATCAGTGCAGAAGTATGACACAACAATTCTGTACATATACAGCACATGTTGCATTTCCCACTCATAATGGATTAATTATATAATACAGCAAAGCACTATTAGTACTTATGCATCAGAGGCAGTCCATGTGGATATGGTAAATTTAGTGCTTGAAAATGTACTCTGCCTTTGCAAAATGTCTAAGAGAATATGTATAAAAGTAATATGATGGGAAAGGTATAATGGGTGGCAAGAAAGCTAAAGAATATAACTAAGCAAATGATACTACAGGAAGAAATAACCTAGTCTGTC
Source organism: Scytalopus superciliaris (assembly GCA_013400415.1). Taxonomy (NCBI): domain Eukaryota; kingdom Metazoa; phylum Chordata; class Aves; order Passeriformes; family Rhinocryptidae; genus Scytalopus; species Scytalopus superciliaris. The sequence continues at coordinate 571,882 of VXBX01000100.1, forward strand.
ATGGGTCCCCAAAACTATATCCAAGAAGGGAAGTTAGCTGGCTGAATTAAGTGTGCTCGTAGTCCTTATGTTGTCTGCTTTGTGTAGGCTGCCTTTAGTTATCACTTGCAGTAGCCAAGTTGTTTGGTCCAGTGAGTAAAGTGCAGGACAGATTTTTGACCTTATAATTCCTACATTTAAGCAAATCAAAACCCTCTTCCCTTAGAGTCACATTGGTAGGGATAGGAAGACACAACCGCCTTTGTTTTGGGGAACTACCCTTTCTTACCATAGTTTCTGACACTAAATCTGAATAACAAGAGACAGCCCAGAAAATTCACTTATTTGCAGAGACAATAGAAAGCCAGTCCAGAAGAGCTGATGGCAAGAAAGATCTCTCTCTACATTGCTATATGCAAAAAACCAAACACTGTCTTCCTCCTAAAACAATGTCTCCAAACCAAAGGACTTTCTCTCTGTGCATTTCTGAAGCTTTCTCAAATGAATCTGGACATTTTATGTTGCTTTAACCAATATGCTCAATTAGAGACTACTTCCCTCTTCAGTACAGGGTCCCAGGATCAAGAGGAAAAGGAATGGCTCAAATATCTTACTGATTTGACATTCATATGGGTTGTACATTATGCCAGATTTTTTTATTATTTTTACAGATACAACTTTTTCAAAATCCTATGTTATTTGAAAACTGACTTTCTATAGGTTTTAGATATATGGTATACTTATATCTCATCTAATAGATCAAAGTGTCAGGTGTGTTCAGAGGAAAACTTCCTTGAAGTATTAGAAATATCTTATGGAATTCTGTTACGAGTTCATCGTGGCTGGAAAGGGAGTTGTTGCAGTCGTATTTTGACACACAATACTCCCTGCAACACTCCATAAGAGATCTCCCATTAGGAAACCAAACATTTGTCTTTATGCAATGTCAACACTTAGTACCTTGTTGGCAACCACCTTACAGACCTCTGCCTGGCAGAGCATGCTCATTACTAGCACCCTCTGTGTTACAGCCAGGCTATGTGAGCTCCTTAGCACACTCCCTGAACTATCTGCCAGGAAAGCTGCCTTTGGACGGCTTATCATAACAGCAGCTATTTCTGCTACTATTGTCAACCTTGTGACTTGATCACCAAAAACTTTTACATACTTCCCATGCCTCAATTCCACACATTAGAAACATCTTCAAATTGGTAAAGAGATCAGAATTTAAATATTGTGTGATAAAGGGCAATATATATTTCTGAGAAGTAATGGCATAGGGACAGAGGAGTTGGAAGTGACAGTCATTATGCCACAGCATAAGATATCACACTGTGCTTATTCTAATGAATACTATAATGAATAGAAATAACAGAGCATTTTGCTCAAAGGTATGAGCCCAAAAACTACATGTTTTATATGTACACAGGGATAAAAATTATTTGAACATTCAAAATGTTTTAGCGGTGGACTTGGCAGTACTAGGTTGACAGCTGGACATGATGATCTTAGAGATCATTTTCAACCTAAGCAATTCTATGATTCTAAGAAGGTTTCCACATTGCTTCTCTTGATAGATTGTTCAGCTAGTGATAAGCTTTGCTATGACACCTCCACAGTTCTTAATGAGGACAACACTAAAAAGTTCTTTGTCATCTTCTTGTTTATACCAATCTCCTCTGTTTAAATTCAGAACAAGAATAGTGATTGACCAATTCTGCCCTTTGAGTCTTATCATTAACTAGAATTCCCTTTATTATTTTAGGGGTTATTTTCATTCTTCAAATCTTTCTCTTCTTTCTTTTTAGTAAGTCATTGGTTGTATTTTGCTTTTTTGTTTGTTTTTTTTTTCCTGAAATCCTGTTTCCTGAAGCCAAAGCCAGAACTATAACTGTGAAAAGCATCTGTATGTACCTGTTGTTCTGGTTTTTACAGTATGTCTTTAACCACCTGCTGTTGATCAGTGGAAGAGCACTGGAATATGTGAGCCTTCATCTGAATCAAAAAAACCATTTTTATGTCTGTTGCATTCTTAGCAATTTTGTGCATATCAAAACGTCTTCTGTTGATTTCCTTTAATTCTGAGTGTGGTACATGGATTAATATTCAAATTTCTGTCTGACTCATTTCATTATTGTCATAGCTGTCCCACAGAAGCTAAAAGATAATACAGAAAGTTTTAGTTGCTTTCTACAAATGTTTCCCATTTCACATAGTACAAAGGTTTCAGTGGTATCAATCTGAAAATTTACATATGCAAGAGAAAATCAGTTAAATGAACTGTGAGTAGGAGGGACCATGTAAATCTGCTGAATCTTCTCAGATCCTTTTAGACGTCCTACAAGTCACCTAAGGGTGGGGAGGTGCACTACTGCTTAGAGTGCTATGTTTATGCCAAAGGCATAATCCTTGCTTCCTCTAAAATTTACCTGCTTGAAAGGCATTTGATCTACTTTTGTATTCTGATTGCTTCTTGTCAAAACATTTTAAGAGCTCTCACAATTACTCTTCATAGGCTTAGCCTGACAGAAGAACTCACAAACATACCATTTGCAACACACTTACAGACCCTGTTTCTTCAAATTTCATTGTTAAAAGCAGATTTGAGAGTATTCAGCCTTGCGATGCTTTGTGAAGGGCCTGATTATGCAATTTACACAAGACAAGTCCCAGTAAGAATGAGAGAGCTGCTTTGTATGTTTCCATTTCTATGTCTGTACCATTTTACTCTGGCTTTCAAGTGAGATATTTAGGTAAAAAGAGCAAGTTGGTTTGATTGCACACATGGGTTTGTTGGCTGATTACTTTTATTTCACCTCTTTTCCCTATGGTTTCTGTGTGAACCAACATCTGCTCTAAATATGTCATCATTGTAAGAGATGCCTTTTCCAGCCATCAGAGGTATAAAAGGTAAAGGTGGGAACAGTGGTACTTTTTCATTCTGAAATTTTTCCACAACTATTTCAACCTCCCAGTCTGGAATTCCAACACTTTTCAAGAAACCGAGACCTGGAATCAGTTCTTCCTACAACTGTGGGGACAGAAGACATCTGCTAAGAGGGTGACCTACCTGCAAGGCTATGATCTCTGCATTAAAGATTCTCCATCCTACCTACTGAAGCAGTGTCACTATACAGAAAAAAGTCATGATTCACTGGGCCAGAGTGATCTGGTCCCTGTATAAATATAAGATGCTACTTCTTCTTCCAGAGGTCCTTTAGAAGGAATTGGCTGCAATCATGTTTTGCAGGAAGTCTTGTCCTAGTAGGAGGTTCTGCAAACAAGACCAACAGAGGACCAAAGTGAAGATGAGTATGGATTTAATTCACAACTTGATTAATAAATTCTGGGTTATGATTAGCTGCAGATTTGAGCAAGGCATTGGGATATTTGGATTGGGGAAGTCAGAGATGCAGCTGTAATTTCAGTAAAAATGGGAAAGGTTTGTAAGTTTCAATGCTTTAAGGATAAGCAGCAGCTGAAAAAGCAATGTGGAATTTTTTTACCTTGTCCCCAGTTTTGGACTTTGGTTCACTGAAATCTCACTTCAAGACCTGGAGGACAGGACTTAAACTGCTTTATTTGGGGAATATGTAGAATTTAGATGCCTAAATCCAGGACAGTGGTTCAGCAAGTCTCTGTCTCATATACCAGTGAAAGATAATGGAACAAGACTCAAGATTAGAGAATACTTGGCTGCATGCAGTAATCATAGCTGATAGCACTTCAGGAAAATGCAAGAAGGCAGTAAGTGTGACTCACAGCAGTTGGCCACTAGGCAGGCTGAAAGATGTGAGAGGAAAGCCATTTTGGAATCAGTCTTGTCACTTTGAATTTTGTTCTTTCCCTTCACTAAATTAGTATGAATGTTCCTTTCATGGTTTTTCTGACTCATTTTTTCTTGCATGTTTTTATCCCAGCTTTTATCTGTTATCTTTCATGCTCATTCTGCTCTTCTCTAATTTACATTCATTTATGTAGCAATATAACAACTGCTTTTTACAGTGCTGCCACGTTATTTTCTTTCTTAGAAAGCTGTATAATGGGCTTCTAAATTTCCATTTTAAAGCCTACAATATTTGTAACAGAAATGAATACAACTCACAAAATGTACAAAATGTCTTAGCAGCTCTAGAATAGTGACAAGGGATCCACTTCCCAAGACTGGATTTTGGTTTAATTCCACAGAATTTGCAAACTTTTAAAGCTTTGAATGTGTTACAGCAGTTCATGCTTTTAGAAGGAAAATGAACATATTTATACCCCTCCCTGGATAAACTGAAGTAATATACTGCTGGAAAGTGCAAAACCAACACATGTTTTTGCAAACACATTTAGTCTTGCCAACATCATTAAAATAGCATCATTCAGCTAGACTGCAAGTATACAGGGTCCAGTGACAAAAATGAAAATGAAACCCATTCGGATTCCTACAGCACCAGAAGTCTAGCACTGAGTACAATTTACATCAGTCAGCCTGTGATCCCAGCATTCATGCTGGCCCACTGGTGTGTGTTATGTGAGTGAAGTGCTCCATCTGCTGCATACCCCGGCAGGCGAGAGCTTTGTGATATGTATTCACACACCCCTTAGCACTCCAGCACCCTTTAGTAGCTGCATTTGCAAGCACAGAGCCTGGAAGTGCTCTGAGTCACCTGGTGTTCAGAAAAAAAAAAAAAANTAGATGATAGGATGGCTTGTCGTGTGTAGGGAGTTGCTGTGATGCTTTGCAGTTAGCAAAAGGGCACTTGGGAACACCATCTACCTGTGTGACAGAGATATTTTCACAATAATGATTGAAACGATGTCAACGTGCAGTGATTTGAATATGCTTACGTGCAGGGAACTATTTTCCCACTAGAGGTCGTTGCACCATCCAGCATACCACGTGTGTGACAACCCAAAATCCAACTAGTACCTGAGCTCCAGGAGTTCAAGTTCAGGAGGCTGCATCCTCAAAATTTCTTTCTTTATTTTCTCTTTTATAGTTCTTTGTGTTTAGATCTAACATATATTTCAAGGTAGATCACTTGTCTTGGTTTATTCTGATATTCATTTTTCTACATTAGCAATTTCTGAACTAGCAATTTTTTCCTTTGTCACATCAGGTTCTACTACATTGTCCCCCTTGGACTGGCCTTGACTACCTTGCAAACGCTCTCATTTGGTCTGCATAAAAGAAGAAGGCCTTTTCATCTTGGCGGTATAAATTGTTTCTCCCATTTGAAAAAAAAATAAATTACTATCTCCCCAAATATATAACTGCAGCATGAAATTGTTGTTTTCATTACAGTCAAAACTGTGTTAAAATAACAGCATTTCATACAGGAAATAAAATACACATTTTGTGTTTTGTGGTCATATTGAGGCTTGGGAAATATGACCTACTTAATAAGGCGAGAACTGGCAAATGCCAGCTGGCTATTCCAGATTTCTGAGTTTGTTTTTTAAATACTAGGTGATGCCTAAAATGTGCTGAGCAAGTAGCTGACACTGCTGAAGGCTCACTTTTCTATCTTATGAGAAAGAATTGTGACTTTGAAAATAATCAGTGTATTTTTTCTCATAGGACTAGGTAAAGCAGAGTTTATGTTTAAAAAAATCCTTGCTGTGGTTCTATTTACCTCTGTTGCATAGTTTTAAACTAAAAGATGAGAGAATTAGATTAGATGTTAAGAAGAAATTTACTCAGAGGGTGGTGAGGCACTTGAATAGCTTGCCCTAAGTGGTTGTAGATGCCCCATTCCTTGAAGTGTTCAAGGCAGGTTGGAAGGACCTCTGAGCAACTTGATCTAGTGGGTGACATTCCTGTCCGTGACTGGGGGAAAGAAGGCAGGGATGCAACAGGAAGGGGCAGTTGGAGCTAGATGATCTTTAAGTCCCTTCCAACCCAAGTCATTCGATGATTCCGTGATTCTGTGATTTCTCTGTTTCCTTTGATTTTCCCCTTCCACGCAAAACAGACCTCTAAGTCTTCTGTCTTTTGAGAACTTGGATCAGAAACACACAGGATGTCAGATAATATCCAAGATAAAGGACCTGCTTACAAGTCAGAAAGACTGAAAGAACAAGATCGGGAAAGCTGCAGTAGAAGACACAGCAACCCAGATATAGGGAGAAATAACCACAGAACAACCTGGCTGAAAATCTAGGACTCTCACTTTTCTCCCACACCACAGATTGCACTTCACCCCCTTTTCCCCTCATCCAGACGCTACCAGCTTCCAACAGGCTTGAACTCCTCTCCTGTGTGTCTGTACATCCCAAGAGTCTGCAAGCTGTCACTTCCAAATGGTTTAGCAGGATAACCAGCAGGCTTCTTCATCCCCACCAGAGAGTTCATGTGGGTAGCCAGCTGGTCTGTCTTCCTAGTTAGGCTTCAGAAGAGGGTGGCAATTTCAGAAATGTTTTGCAACAAGGGAAATATTTGTACAGTATTTGTCCATCCTAAAAGTGATTTTCCTTCTACATACTATCCTTTGATTCAGCATCAAGATCCCAATAGCTGTATTGCCTCTTGATACTGACAAATAAATTATTCTGGGGATAAATAGATCCCAGAATATATCAGAGTATAGTGAATTCCCCACAGTGAAACAACGTGTTGGAATTTCCTAAGAGCTTTTCTTGGAGAGCAGTAGTCCAAACATGAAGGAAACAGGGCCTACATCTGAGCAGAAACCCAGAGTCATTTTAACTCAGATTTTAACAATTTGACTGAAGTGACTCCTGTGGATCATTGTGATCTACTCAGTAGCTCTGTAATAGCCCAGGACTACTACACATGATGAGTTTGCTGCTTCCTGAGTTCCTAAATCAGATAGAGGACAAGACCTGAAGGTCTCAGCTTCCAGGTGCTATTAAACTCATATTTGTATGAACTACATGCTTTTCCTGAGGGTCCTTCTCTGATGCTAGCGTGACCCAGCAGTCCTTGTTGTCTCCCCATAAAATTTTGGCTTGAATCAGATTCTTACTTGGAGAAAAACATTAAAAAAAACACTACAAATAAAATCCTGCTAACTAAGAGAAACTATACAAAAAATACACAAGCTATTAGGCACCAAAGTGTCTGTGTGCTGTTGTGCCTGTGTTGTGGGGAATGCAGTCGTGAGCTGACTGTTGTGAAGCCATAAATTTTTTGTGAAACAAAGATTTGTAGGAAAAATAATAGTCCATTGATTCAGCTTGGGGGGAAAAGAAAACCCACATACAACTGAAAACAAAACAAAGCAGAGAAGTATTTGGATATGCAAGCTTTCCTTCAGATTTGAACATCTTTTCTTTGTTTCAGTAGAATTTTGTCATACCCAGTAAGCATCCTCAGGGAAAGCCTGCGGTAAACATCTGAAAACCACAATCCCAACACTGCATTCCCTGAAGTTAACTGGGTTTGATCACAGCACTATTAAAGTCAAATAGCCACACAACAAATGAATTTAACTAATTCTCACCTTGTGCAATCGTGGTACAGCTATATCCTACACTTTACAGTAGAGATTGGTGTCCTTTCTGGATCTACAAGCTTCAGTTAAAATCTTCCTGAGGTCAAGACCCACTCAACTTCACATGCTTCAGAGGGAGCATAATCTGGACACACTGCACTGGAAACCATGGCTCCATGCTGTACCGGAGGTGGCCCACCCCACCTCTGACAAGCTGTATTTTTAATGTAGATTCATTATATACTGAAGAAATTCAGAAGTCTTCTATAACCAGTGTAACTGAGAATGTATATGTTGTAACTGAGACAGCACACAAGTGGATGGAAGTTAGTATTATTGATGCTATTTATCTACTTTAGTTGTTTGGAAGGGGTAAAATGGAGACTACAAGCATGATACGAAAAAACTGCTTGACAACAGTGACAAGAAATCTTCAGAGGAACAGTGAGTGTGATTCAATTTAAGGTTAAAACACTTAAGATGATGTTTACAAATTTAGATATATATCCATGCATGATTCAAGCACCTAAACTCACACCATGATCTGCAAATAAATTATCAACAACATTTAACACTAATCAGGCAGAAATTCAATTGACCAGCTACGAAGAATCTTATCTTGAGATTAGATCCCACACAATGAGTTCAGGAAAACATGGGGTTTGTTGATAGTGATAAAAAGCTGGTCTCCACTTACATAATACCTCCAGGGACCAGGACCTCACAGCAGGGCAAACGCAACAGCAATCACCGTTCCTGAGAAAATACAGAGTGCTCTTTGTCTCTGCCTCACTGACGAAAGTCCTATGACAGGAGCAGAAAAAGATATACTGGTATCTGAAAAGGTGGCAAAATTCCCAGAAAACAGAGATGCTCTGGGCAGAGACAGCACTGCATGGATATGTGTGCCATGGAGTAGAGGGTCCCAATGGATACTCCTGCGGCAAGAGGCCCTGCACAGCCTTGAAGGCCAGCCCCTATCTGAAGTAACATAAGGCATCGAACCTGCGACAAATCCCATAGAAATCAATTATAATACTTTCATTTTCATGACTTTGACATGCCATTACTGTCATTGTCCTGTTCCTGCACACTTCATCTGGCCTTCTCCCTGCCTCAGCTGCATCCGCCCACTGACATCTCCCAGGAAAAACAAGGTTGCATGAGTTTGCAGGCTCAAACTTTGTGCAAGGAACTCAGATATTTAATATGCAGCTTGCAGTCATTGCTCCCAGCTTCAAAAGCCATCTGGAGAAAAGTTTGGAAGCTCACTGAGACACTGAAGAAGTGGACCTGATTGAGAAATGATGTTCAACAGCTGCCAAAGGGAAGGGGGATTGGAGCTGAAAGTTTTCTCCAATGGCTCCCACATTGCCCCACAGTGCTACTAGCAAGAAAATATATGTCAGAACCTACTGATCGTGCCCAGTTTGCATTTCATAAATTAAAATGTATCAGCTGTTTCTTAACATTTTATTTTCAGTCTTCTCTCGGTCATAATTTGGCCTAAGGACTACATCTGTGATGAATTCCTTGTAACAGGACCTTGCCATTTGGAGTACAGTTGTCATCAAAATATTCTAGTGTGCTCACACAGGCTGAGAGAAATATGTTTTTAAAAATATTCTATCACTCAAAAATTAGCTTAAAAAAATCAGAATTGCTTGTTGAGTCGAAAAATAGTCTGTATTGAAATTCAATTTCTGCATTGCTCTGATTAGAAATGTCTATGTGTCTGTGTGTATATATATAAACATAAGCACAGTCACACAATAGCAATGATATGTATAGACAGTAAATATAGCCATGTAATGTAATGTAAAGTTTTCCAATGCAATCTCTTCCCAATTTTAGTATTACACAGCGGCTTCAAGACAACTCCAAGTCTTTGCTTTGAAGCATTTTCTCAAATCTGATTTTTATTTATATTTTAAGATCAAGGGTTGCTTTCATCAGGCAGCTGTATGCTTGGTGTTACAAAAGGTGTCAATACAGGTGCAAGGTTCTGGAGACAAATTTTCATTTCACATTGAAAGGTCCCATCTACCCTTTGCCTTTCACAGCCCTGCACCAGGCCATGTGCACACTGCTCTCCTCAGGCTGCTGAGAATGGTGACCCACCAAGGCCAGCACCTCAGGAAGAGCTCCACTTCCAGGACCTGCATCTGAGTTCTGCTTCTGTTGAGGAGTTGCAGGAAGGACAGGGAAGCTGCATGAAATGGAGGTGGAAAAATGACAATATCATCACTACTGAGCATCTCATGGGTTTCAAGAGGGCTGTCCTTGTGGAAAATAAATAACCAAAGTTGTCAGGATATCAAAGGAGAGCATTAAAACCAAAGAAGGATGGTTGTTTAACAAATTATTGTCTAACAGACCACAGGCTGAAGGCATCCATTGTGGTGTCCCCGTTGGCTGTGATGATACTGACACAAACTTGGGAACTGTGGTCAGTATGAAATGCAGGGTGAGTCCATTGCCTCGCCTGTGTGTAGCAAAGCAAGGACACTGTTGTCCAGCTTTCATATGATTCCTTCCCACCTCAAACTGTGTTTTCCCTGAGTATTTGCACCACAAGAGACACAGAAAGCCCCTGAGCTTTCTCAGTCCCCTTTTTCCTGTCCCCCCATCCCCGAGCTCCTTGAGGAAAAGCAGGGGGGAAGTGAGAGGCTGTGTAGGAGTTTGGCTGCCAGACAGGGCCAACCCACCACACACCACAGTGGAGGTTCCAGAAGTTTAAGCAACTGATCCCTAGACAACAACAGCATTTCAGGTATCACCATTCCTGCTCCAAGCGTAAACAAGCAAGTCAGCCAGCAAATATTAGCTTTTCCTTTTCTGAGTGCTTCTTCAGTGCAGCGTCACTTGGCTTGTATTCATCTCTGGAGTCCCATAATGAAGTGTCAGGGAAAACACAACATGATGTGAAGAAGGGCTGGGGAACCAACATCTGCCAAAGCCCTTGGGAAAGCAAGGGAGCAAGCAATCAGCACATGGTTTGGAGAGTCTCAATTGAGACACTGAACTGGGGAGTACCATTCCTAAATCACAACACCTTTGTAAATGAGAAATAAGTCAGCTCATGGGAAGAAACGACAGCCACCTCAGGAACACTTGTCTGAGATTTGGAAAGTCCAGTTACACAGTTTTCATCTTTTGCTGTTTTCAACTCCTCACATAAGTTGTGTCACCGTTTTCCTGTGGTTTCTATTGAGGTTCAAACATCCTCAGCCCTTTCCCTTCTTCACTGGTACATTTTACTGCCTGCAAGCAGTCACTTTTTTACTGCTCCAAGAGAAGAAGTAGGTAGGTACACCTTCAGAACTTCCATTTAGGTGTATCAGGTTCAAGTCAGAGTCAGGTGGGAGTCAGACAGTCCAAGCATCCTGATTCTGTTCTGTCAGATACCTGTCCTAACACTGAAACTGCTTCTCAGTGAAAATCACTACAACTTCAATATTCCTCTACAAATCTGAGTTTAAAAAAAATACCTAACCAAGTGCCTCTGCTGTATACTTCCACCTTTCTGGCCTTTTGGAACTCTTGGCAGCAGGGAAATGATTTGGAAAACCTGACAGCAGACAGAATTGTTTAGCTGGATGCATGCTTCCATTTTTTGGTCAAGATCTCATTTATCATCATAGCCTCTGAAGTTACTGATTCTTTGAACCTGACTGCTATTCCACATAAGCAGTGTTTTATGTATAATCAACTTCTTTATTACATAACAACCAGTAACATCTGAAAGCTTTAAACATATTCTAAAATTTTAATGATAGCAAGGAAAGATTTATGGGCAGACTAAATATCTTTTATTGGCCCAATTATGTAGTTGGAAAACTGAAGACTTGCTTTTGGGCACCCAAATCTAATTCCGAATTTGACACAGAAGCTGAAAAATTGTGTCTTGCTGCTTGCTGTTTCTTTTGGTCCTGAAGCAGATCATCCATATCTGAAGTCTTGTCTGGTTTCCCAGAAGTGCAAGTAGACAAACCTGTGAACCTTACTTTGGTTATGCTTAGATTATCGTGGCTACTACACAACTATTTTAAAGTATTACCAAATTCATTGTCAAGTGAAATAGCTATGTACTTGTTGATCTTGCCTTCAAATCATCATATTACATTGCTTTATAAAATTGTTTTCAAGTAATACCTTACCTCAAGAGTCTTTCTAATCAACCTCTGTAGACACATAATATTTTATATTATTGTCCAAGTCGTATTTCTTTTTGCAAACCCATAAAAAAATGTTTACTTTCTTTTAGGTCCCTTCTGTGAAATTTTCTCCTTAAAGAGAAGGAAAATGCACCATCTGTGGCATAATTTGTAGCTGCTTATTTGAGGCAGACTGTTCAGAAGGAAGTAAATCTTTTCACAATTTAGAAAGCTTGTGAGGGAAGGAATTTATCCACATTTAGCAGACATTGGGGTAAGTACATTCTTCTGGAAGCCGCAGGTTTTGGGGGCAATAAATCCTTCCACTGCTATTAGACAGGGGGCAATAAATCCTTTGATCTCTATCACACTCAATGATTTTACTCTACTCAGAATATCCATTTCATTTCGGCACTGTCCCATTTTCCTGGGGTTAATTTATCCTCCTTTGCTAGGTTACTACCCCTTTTTTTAATTAATTGGTTGTACTTCTCAACAGCTCACTATAAAGGCATGGCATTCAGTTACATTACCCATTAAGAGAGAAAACACTGTTTCATTTCTACTTTTCTTTCATCACCTGGGTAACAGATTCTGAAGTTGTACCAATGAATTGTACCAAAGTGTTTTCTTTTTTAAATAGGCAAGCATCCTTAAGCTCCTTGAAAGAAAGCTTTTCTTTCAGAGATCTTTTGCACTTTTGGCCAATTTCATAGCTGACATTTTTCCTTGCATCTAGCTATAAGCCTCTGTAGGTTCTGCGTTGGCCTGAAAAAACACTGTGTTGAAAAATCTAGAGCAACAGATTTTACCTATTAATTCAGCACTTCTTGTATCTGAAGTTTGAATTCTGATGCCAGTAGATACATCTAACTGACAAAATTTAGCAGTACAGCATGTTTCAAATATTCAGAGGTTACCCTGTTTTTCTCATTTTCCCATCTTTTGTATTTAAAAAAAAAAAAAATCCATTTGAAACAAAAGCATCCCTCTCTGAAATATCTTTTAAAACTCCATCCACTGAGGGGCCAGATGGAGAAGATTTTAGAGTGAAACCCACAACTTCTAGAATACAAGTCAAGAAAGTATCCCGAGGTTTTTAGTTTACCAAAGTATATTTCTGTCAAACAGTGACACCCGGTGGTCAGTCAAACTAACCTAGCACAGAGCCTTACAGTCCCCGAGCCTGCCTCTGCCCTTGAGACGGGGCAGAAGGCAGAAGGGTTTCTGGCAGAGAGGTCCCTAACTGGGAATGAGAGCGACTGAGTAGCCAATAAAAAATGCACATGGTCAGACATAGAAAGCATAAATACACTGAAAGATCCATCTTGCTTTTTTTTTTTCTTCTGGTGTTTAATCGCATCATATTAGACTGGAGATGCTTATCTGTTCCCCTAAGGGTAGGAAATAGTTTAAATTTTGTTTATAAATATGTCAAGTATTCCCTTCTGTCACTGCATTCTTTTACAGCTGTTAGGCTGGGGACAGTTTAAAAAAACTGCACTACAGGGTGAAACATCGTTGTCAGACTTTATCAACCATCTGGAACAGCAAGCTGCTTTTCATGCCCTGAAATCCCCAAGCCCTACTTTTTCACAGTATATGTAAAATTGATATCTTCCTATAAAAGTATAAGACTTAAGCTATGAAATGACAATAAGAAGTTCCAGACTTTTAATTAAGTCTCTAATCTTACTACTGAGGTGGAAGGCATGTTTGGCACATGAAATATGGGACCAAATGGCTTGCAGAAGCCTCAGCAATGCTGCAGCAGTGCCAGGTTCCAGCTCCTCCATGTGGCCCTTCTCTGCCCATCAGTGCCCTGACACATGGCAGTAGCAAGCAGTAGTTTTACAAATGAAACTGAGCATCCACCTTACCATCTTCTCTAGCAAAAAATGATGAGAGTGAGAGACATTTTGTGACCTTTGCCAGAGGATTTTCTGTAAACAGTTTGGAATAGGTAAGACTATTTCAGTCCATACATCCATAACTCCTTTATGAATGGCGCTCCAGAGTAGGAGTTAAGTTGTTGCTGACAAAAGTGCCTTTCAAGTACAGCCAGAAAGCAGACTAATGAGAGGTAGGAGCAGAACTGGTGGGGTTTTGCATGAGGTCTGCTCACATAGCCAGTGGATTGTTCACTAAAAATTAGAAAGAGTGGTTCATTCATTCTTCTACCAAACTCTGTGCTAAAAAAAAAAAAAAAGAAAAAGAAAGTTAGAAAACCCTATTTCCTGGTTGCATAAATGAGGAGAGCTAATGTTCTGTTAACTCTGCTTTACCCTATTAACTCTGTTGTTTCCTTCTTTTATATCCTTAAATGAATGGCAAGACCAAGTGAGGTTATAAAACTTCTTTGCTACTGTGAAATAGTTACCCTTTTCTCTAATTGATGCTTTTCTAGCTATCCAAATCAAAGTTGTGAGATGGAATTAAAGATGAGAGGGCTGCTGAAATATATATATATATATATAATGGGAAATTTCAAATTTTTCTCAAAGTCAAGATTCTGAAATATAGTCACATTTAGAAGAAACTCAAATATCATAATATGATAGATGTCGAGTAGGTCACTCAGCTAGCCATTAAAGCGTCATAATGATGTGAGGCAATGCCACGTTACTGTAAAAAAGATAGCATATAATCTCTGAATGGATTTTACTGATTTAGAGAAATTTTAGGCAAGGCATAATCTATATTCAGAGTGTTTTCATTAAAGTTCAAGAAAGGGGGAGGTCTATTTGACATTAGCACTGTTTGTATGTGCTTTATTTCATTCTTTCTGACCTACATACATTAAAATGATGTTACAGCAATAACAAAAGCCAGATACTCAAAACTGACTGTCAGTCCACACTTGAATTTAGTCCCTGAGGAAACGATTTGCTGCATGACATCAGCAGGGCAAATGAGGTAGTTTCTAAAATTACTTGCAAATAAAATTCTAGAGCTGGTTGTACCAGTGCTTTGAGGTCCAAATTTCCATCTAAAGTAAAACATTGAATCAATAAGAGGCCAATTATATCTATGACCAGAAGAAAAGGAATACTGATTTATTTTAGTTTGGCTGCACAAAATCACTTCAGTGGTCTTGCATTTATGACAGTAACACTTCTGCATGGAAATGCATTGCTTTCAAAGAAAACTATAATATATATCTGTCATACTCATTTTTCATTTACTTTTTTCAGTTCTTTGCTATTCTTCAGTCTTCTTTCCATCCTTGTTCCTCCCCTTTTTTTTCTGCTACCAGATTCCAAATCTGTTTCTTCCTTTAGTCTCTACACTGCAAGTCTGTCTTCCCTCAGTTTCTATCCCTCCTTCTATCCTCTCTTCAGTCCTTCCCAGCACTACCTGATGCTTCATCCTTCTTTTGTAGTTTTTATTCTAAATCCTAAGAGGCTTCTAGCTGTTTAGTTATTTTGAATGTCCATTATATCCTCAGAGTTTCTAAAGTTTAGTTAGTAGCTTTTTCAATGCCTTTAGTATCATTTTTTTGTCTTCACTTCCCCAACAGCTGAAGAAGGGAAGGTTCTTGCTCATGAAGGTCTGAAAGAAAAGAGATGGAAACTTCTACAGCTACTAGAAAATTTTGGAGCCCTTGCATGAGAGTGTGCTTGCAAGTATGCCTGTTACAACCATGCTTGGTTTTATTTTTCTGCATTAATCTCCTGCCTTTTGTCTTTATTTCTACTGTCATTTGGTGTTAACTAGTTGGTTGAATTATTTTGTGTAATTGGACTAAGCAACTATGTTGATAATAAGACAAATTCTGTAGCCTCAAAATACTTGCAAATTTTCCTTGTTGCCAAATGCTGCCCCTGGCAGACAAAATTCATTTTGTGCTCCATTAGGCTCTGCTGTCTTCAGTTTTCTCTATCGTGCCTGCCCCTTTCTTTCCTCAGCTGCCTTCTACAGGGGCTTCTCTACCACTTAGCATCAAAAATGCAGCTCTTCAGAAAAACCTGTCAATGCAAGAATTTAAATCTGCAAAAATTATACAGTAATACCAGCTTGGGGCAATGTACCCTGTACATAAAGAGACCTTTTTATCTTTGGATGTTCGTCCTTGTGGCCAATTACCAAATCCATCTTTCCAACTTATTTTTATCATGACATGATAATATAGTGGCTGTCACAAAGACCTGTAACATTTCCAGCATTAATTCTGCTGATGCACAATTTTGCTTTAGCATTCCAAAAATTCCTAAATTCCAAAATTCCTAAAAGAACTCAAGAAAATAATATATATTTTGCTGTAATTCCAAGGGAACTTACTGCCCTTGGATCTTTCCTTTCTCTTTCCTTCTTTCTTTCTTTCTTTCTCTCTTTCTCTGTTTCTCTCTTTCTTTCTCTCTTTCTCTGTTTCTCTCTTTCTTTCTCTCTTTCTCTGTTTCTCTCTTTCTTTCTCTCTTTCTCTGTTTCTCTCTTTCTTTCTCTCTTTCTCTGTTTCTCTCTTTCTTTCTCTCTTTCTCTGTTTCTCTCTTTCTTTCTCTCTTTCTCTGTTTCTCTCTTTCTTTCTCTCTTTCTCTGTTTCTCTCTTTCTTTCTCTCTTTCTCTGTTTCTCTCTTTCTTTCTCTCTTTTTCATTCTTTCTTTTTCTTTCTTTCTTCCTTCCTTCCTTCCTTTCTTCCTTTCTCTCTTTTAAACAAACAAACAAACAAACAAAAAAGTATGAATTATTTGTGAATAGTGGCTAGATATTTCACATGCACATTTCACTGCCTTAAAATGTCAAAGAATTTCAACTGCATCATTGTTCAACCCCTTACTCCACTAAGCTGACGGTACGTTGCTTTCTGTTTGTGATCTTATAGGAGTCTTAGCTCAGTGTTGATTTTAATCAAGTGGCTAGAGCAAGAATGGCTCTAGGGGTTAAGCAAGACTGGCTGAAAGTCTATGATGTACAGAGCATTTCTAATGTGAGAATGCTAGTGTTTAATGGCCTTGTTCCAGTTCCAGAATAGAAGACAAGGGAAGGCCAAATAAACATTTTATATTGGACAAGGGAATATATAAATATACATATATGTATAAAAGACAGCATACAGTGTAGAAAGGTAGCAAAGAAAATGGCTAATCAGTGTTTATTCACTGTTCATAATACTAAAAAATTCCTGGGTACTTATTCATTGATTCTTGTTGGTCTGGAATTAGGAAGTTCTAAATCAAATTACAAGTACCTGCGAAGGCCTCCAGATTTTGCCAACTCCTTTTCTTATGAAAAATTCTACTGTCTTTTTTTAAAGAGAAAAAGGCTCACAAAATGCATATAGTGGTATCTCATCATTACTAGGATTCAGTTCTATCCATCTAGAAATGTGTTATTACATTAACAAGAGCTTTTAGCTTAGATTGGGCTGGAACATCTGAATTCCCTCCTTTACCTTTGAAACCTACATAGAAAATCAATTAGTACAGAAAAAATCATTCTGCAGTAGTCTATTCTCTCTCCAACTGCAGATCTGTGACAGCTGCAGAAGAAAGCAGCCCTTAAAGTGAATGTCCTGTAGAAACCATGATTTCCATGACCATGATTTCTATTTCCATAGACAGAACTGCAGACTTGTGTGTTCTGTGAATCTGCCCTGTCAATTTCCCAGTGAACTCAGGGGATCAATGCAATTCTGGTACCCACTTTTCTTTTTTCTCCAAATATGGCTTTTTGGTGTTTTGCCTTCTTTAAAGAGACTGAACTGCTAGTGATTAATGACTCAAACATTCAGTCACCTGCAGTGACCTCCCAGGTGCTGTAAGAGACTGGACTACTGGTGCTAAAGGCTCAACCAGCAGAGTGCTAACAAGGTCTCACTTTTTTAAGGCATAGCTGAGAACAGGTAGGGGTGGCCCATGATTTTCTGGCACAGACTTCTTGCTGTGATAGAGCAACAGAATCGTTGGGTACAGACTCCTTGCTGTGAAACAGACTGTAAATATGAAATATAGATCTCAGGTGTCACATCTATGTAATGTGTCATTCAAACAGAGAGAAACATAGGTAGAAACAATTTGGTCAATATTCTGTTCTCATGGTTTGCTGCTACTTTATGATCATCTTCAAAGAAAAAAGTCTTTAACAAAAATCCTTTCAAAATCAAGCTGGGCTTTCTATCATAGCCCACTAAGTTGTCACATCATTTCCCACATTTGAAGAATCCTCTTGAATAAATTTCAAGAACATTTTCTCTATTCCATTTACTCTGGTTTCTCAATTTAGGTGTCTGTGACTGCAATAATAGTGCTTTCACAGGGATTGAGGGAAATTTTTAGCAGGGAGAAAAATTGTGATGAGATTTATCTCCAGCACATGAACTCAAAGAAGGCTTTGGCAGCTGCTAGTTCCAATTTAACTTCTAGTCATCCCATTCTTCAGAGGAAAGCTTTAAGGTATACATGACTCCTTTTGTCACAGAATATGCTGAGTTGGAAGGGACCCCCAAGGATCACTGAATCCAAGGCACAGGATCATCCCCAAGAATCACACCATGCACTGGAGAGTATTGTCCCAATGTGTTGAACTCTGTCGTCTTACAAATTTTCTTCCTTCCATAACTAAAAAAACTTTTTTAGCCCAACGTTCTCATTTTCTACCTTTATAAAGTACAGTTCTTGTCAACTTTCATCATGCATGAATAACAAAAATATAAAAGACATACCCCAAAGTACAAATACATCAAAGCTTAAGGCATTGTTTCATAAAAATGAAAATTATAGAGAATCCACTGCTTTCTTAGTAGTTCATTTTGGTGTTATTTACTCTCACTACTTGTGGTCTGCTATGTTCCTAAATTAAACTTCCTTGGTTTCAACTTCCAGTTGTTAATTCTTATGATATTTTTCCCTTCTGGATTGAAAAATCCTTTAGTAAAAGATTCATTAGTCCTTCTTCCTGAGGAAAAACGTTTCTTGGTCTGCTTGCTGCAAATAGATTGACCTGAGCTGTAAGAAATAATTTTCAAGTCATGGATTACTTTTTCTCCTTTTTTTTTTTTGTTGTACTTAAGTTGGCTTTTTTCTTTGTGTAAAGTCTGATATTAAGGTAAACTGAACCCCCAGTTCTCATTGCCACTGCCCTGCTTGTACATCTGTAGTTGTTTTTTTCACTATAGAGTGGCACAGAGCAGTTTCTGCTTACTTGATCACTGGGATCACTTAAACACTTTTTGTTATCAGAGGGGACTGCAGGGATTGCTTCTGTGAGAAGGCATCAGGAGCTGCCCCATGTCAGCCAGAGCCACTTTCAGCCAGCTCCAAGACAGCCCCACCAGTGGCCAGAGCTGAGTCCATCAGTGCCATTGGTAGGGCCTCTGGTAACATATTTGAGAAAGGGTAAAAAGCACTGCACATCAGCTGTAAGAGAAGAAACATGAGAGAAACAACACTGCAGACACCAAGGTCAGTGGAGAAGGAAGGGGAGGAGGTGTTTCAGGCAGCAGAGCAGAGATTCCCCTGTAGTCCATAGTGAAGGCCATGGTGAGGCAAGTTGTCCCTCTGCAGCCCACGGAGGTCCACAGGGGAGCAGAGATCCACCTGCAGGCTGTGAAGGACCCCCCCCTCTCCATGCTGAACAGGGGGATATACCATGAAGGAAACTGTAGCCTGTGGAAAGGAGCCCATGCAGGAGCAAGTTTTATGGCTGC
The DNA here is from genome assembly GCA_013400415.1 of Scytalopus superciliaris. Classification (NCBI taxonomy): domain Eukaryota; kingdom Metazoa; phylum Chordata; class Aves; order Passeriformes; family Rhinocryptidae; genus Scytalopus; species Scytalopus superciliaris. The sequence continues at coordinate 591,105 of VXBX01000100.1, forward strand.
AGCCTATGGGAAGGACACACATTGGGGAAGTTAATGAAAGACTCTATCCCATGACAGTAACTCTAGGCTGGAGCAGGGGAACAGCATGAGGAGGAAGGAGCAGCAGAGAAGTGTTATGGACTGGCCAGAACTCCCATTCCCTATGTCCCTGTGCCACTCAGGAAGCAGGGAGGTAGTAGAAGAGTCATGGATGAAATTGAACCTGGAAAGAAGCAGAAGATGCAAGAAAAGGTGGTTTTGGTTTCATTTCACACTATCCTACTATTTCATTAATTGAAAGAAAATTAAATTAATTTCCCCAAAGTCAAGACTCTTTTGCCCATGATGGTAACTAGTAAGTGATGTCCTTGTCCTTAACCTACAAGCTTTTCATGAGATTTTTACTCCCATCCTGCTGAGGAGGGGCAGTGAGAGAATGGCCTGGTGGGCACCTGGTGGGTTAACCCACCACACCACTGATGACTTATTTTAACAAGTCTCTACACTTCAAGGGGAGCAAGGAATGACATGGCAAGAAACAGGAGAGGAATAATGAAAAGATGAGTCGGTAACCTTTATGGATACCACCACATGACATTCTTTCTTCCCCAAGTGTAATCAGGAAATTCTGTCTTTTAATAAGGCAAGATGCTATCAAACAACTTTCTTCTAATGATATCTTACATCTGCAACAGGGGTTCCCAGTCAACTTTGCTACTTCAGGATGTCTGGGCACCTCAGGTTTTCAGCCATGGAACAAGATTAATAGTACATTTCTATTTGCATGGATGGGAATGAATAACATTCATGTATGTTATGTAACTTTCTAAAAATATTCTAAAGGTCAGCTGTTCTAGTAAGAGGAGGCACTGTGAATGAGAGAACAATGAGAAAGCAATAGGATAAGAAAGCATTGACCAATCAAAGTGAGAAAGAAACACAATTTTGAAGCTGAATCAAAGGTTTTTGTAGATAAGATAGAAGCACTGACCATTAACTACTGACCAGGACTGCACAAAACCACAGCTTCCACAGTAAGAAATTTTACTTTGACATTTTGGTCTGAACTTGAACTTTTCATCAAATGAGTCTCAAAAACATGGTCAGAATTAATTTAGGGAAAAAAATAATTTAGTTCAGTTGAAATAAATCATTCAGTTTCTATTCAGTGACTAATATATGAGTATTGCACATAGATATTAGGTATGAAATACATGTAATCTAAAAAGGTTGTGCACAAAATGTGTACTTATTTTTTCACACAGTGATATTTTAGTAAGATAAGAATATGCACATGAGAGTTTCTTCTAAGAGTGGAAACAACCTCAGAATGGAACACAACTAGAAAGAGCAAGAAGCACAAAGACAACCCCTTGAAGTCTTGCAAATAACCTGTAAATTATTTAAAATTTTGGTGTATATGAGTATATAAAGTATAGCAAGCTACATATACTTTAAAGTGCATATGGTGAAACTAATATGGCAAACTCTAAGCAATTACCATCATTGAATGTCCCTTGACACATTTTTAGTCTGTCCTTAGTTTGATTATTTTAATAATGTATTTTGCTTTATTTTATTCCATTCTGACTGGTTTAAAGGCTATAGGACATTTGCAAAAAACTGTTGAATTCTGCTCTTTATATCATGGTTCCATCTGTAATTCTTCCATGACTTGAACTATAAAGCATTTATGTCTAAAAATTTCTAGTTTAAACCTATAAGATCAGACATAAAAACTACTCATTAAAAAGTAAAGGACAATTAGTCAGCATTTTCATGTATTATAATGTTTAAGAAAAAGGCTCTAAGGAATTGTAGTCTCTTTGGAACCATCTATTATCCTGTACGTAATAGAGTGTTTAGCCAACATATGGGACCTTAAAGATAAAATTACACTGAAGGCCTGCCAGAAGAACATCAGCCAGTCAAAGCAGGTGATTAGTTACTAGACAGCAAATCTGGGCTGTAATTTACTGTTGAAAATATGGATGAAGAGTAGATAAATGAACTCTGGAACAAATAGAACAGACTTATAATTGTCATTTATTAAATAAAAATCCTTGCTTAGTGAAGTCAAACCTACAGTTGCTAGTACATATTGCTATTGTGTTTGTTTTCTTACAGCAACCTGGAGAGAAAGAGACTAAAAGTACTTTTTCAACAGCGTGGTTAAGATTCTGCGATTCTGTGAGTAGTCTGACGGAGGAGAATCAGCTGTTTTAAGATACACCTGACCTGTCTGACCCTGTTAAAGCCTTTCCTCCACTCCAAGAATGCTCCTTCTTTGCATTGTCATCATGAGGAGAAACCCCCAGGAGCTAGGAACTGAGGATGCTCTTCTTCAAAAGCTTCAAAAGTGTACCCAGCCATGCAACCACTCCAGCTACATTCCAGGGTTAGAGACTTAAACTGAGCAGTTTCTCACTTGAAAGCATGGAAAAGGCTCATATCCAGGTCAAGATAATTGGTGGCTTTAAGAAGCACATCTTGTGTCATTTTAAAGGCATGAGGTTATCTAAGACATCCTATGGGACAGGACCCCAAAGACAGCTGTAGCTTCCAGAGTGCTAACTGTAGGCTGACAGGATACTGTGGGGCACTTCAGGCACCATGAGGTGTCTGTGGGTGGCTGAGTCAGACCCCAAAGTTAGAAAAGCTGGACCTGCTCATTCGACCATGAAACCAATTTGTAGAAAAACCCCACAACCTTCTAAAATGCAGTTCCACTTTCAGGGCACCAAAACCTGCTAGCTCAAAAATGAAGAGTTTGGAAGGAAGTGAGAAAGGAGCCAAAAGGAATAGAAACAATGGAACAATATTTAAGGTAGACAAGATACAGAAGACTGGAATCCCCAAGGAAAGGAACATCTGCCATGGCAGATACATGATGTACAAAAGAGGCAGGAGGAGGCAAGTGCAGCAGGCTAAGACTATGCAGGGCAGAAGGCAGTAGTGTGTGTCCTATGCATGTCTAGAATAGGTAGCATAACTGCTAAATGAAAAAGGAAGCTGTCAGTTTTCTGTTCCACGCAAAATGGATTTTCAATTAAAGGTGTCTGTGTTTTCATGAAATTATTTACAGTTTTGATAAAATAAGAAGCACCCAAAGTTCAAAATGTTCCCTGGAATTGTCTGAAAACCAGAAGGACAATGCATATGCACCCTTCATAAATATTGCTGTAATGTGTGAAAGTGTTAGTACTGGTGGTTTTGTTACTCCTGCTTCAGAAAAGGTTCCTCCAAGAGTCTGTAACTACTAGTGGGATCATGTAAATTATCACAATACACAGAAGAAACAGGTTAGTTATTGCACCCCCTGGAGTTCCAAAGAGAAGGGATGTATTCAGCAAGCAAGCCCAAGTTTGCAGAATTCATTCCCAAATTTTGGAAAGTTTTCTTTAAGATGGAAAAAGGGAGAAGAGTCTCTTTTAAAATGCTTGCCTTCTGCAAGGATGTTTAGCTCAAGAAGACAAAATCTTTCTGTCAGCAATAGCTGTTGCGTCTATACTTGGCATTATATTTCCACTTCTCAAGCTGAGTATTGATTAAACTTAATGCAAAAAATCACCAGGGAATATTATTTGTTTTCTGTTGAAACATGGAAAGACCACATAAGGTGCACAGTGAGAAAGAGAATCTGTGTTTGCACTTAGGAATACAAACAGAATTGAAATACACTGCAGAATGTACCCTGGAATGGATTATGCCTCCCAATTTTTTAAAAATACTGTCTTTGGAATGAAATGTTGGCTTTGTCAAGTGCAAGGCTTAGCTCTGCATCAGTTTAGTTCATGAATTAGCATTTTAGTTCCCAACCAAAATGTGTTTTTCAAGTGATTCTTCCAGGCATCCCCATTTAACAGCTTGTGGTGGAAATCACAAAGCTGTCTCAGAGCTCTTCTTGGAATCAAAGAATGGTTTGGCTTGGAAGAGACTTTTAAAAAACAAGTAGTACAACCCTACTGGATCAGGAGCACCCCCTATCTGGGTGGGTCTCATTTTGGATGAAAACAAAGATCTCTTCTGATTAATGTGTGTTTCTAAATTTCAGATTATCCCTCTCTATGTATTCATCTCTCTTTATAGTATGGCATGAACTACATTTTATTTCTGTAAATTGTATGCTTTTCCAAGATTACTGTCAGAGTTTTGAAGTATGTCAGCCTTCTGGTCACTTTTTAGAATGCAAGGAGGGAGTCACTTGCAGAGATACAGGGTATTCTCAAGTTTGTACTGTATCTGGCAAGCAGCAATACTGCATTGTCCTCAATATGCCCTTGTTAAGCAAGGTACTGAGAAACCAAAAGGCAGAGGAGAGAGATGGTGGTGAATAGAGAGCATGAGAATAGTAGACAGAATACCAGTGTAGTGCAGCTTTTACAGAAGATGTTCACTCCTGAAAATGCAGATATAAGCTAAAGAGATGGTGAAGCCCAAGAGAGGTTTGGATTTACGTCACAGAATTTTGTAGGGAATTTTTTCTCATACATTTCATTATACAAGAATATTATGCAAGTCCCTCTAGTGCTCTCAAGGTGTCAAACAAAAACCAAGACAAATAAGAGGAAAATTAAAGGGACTGAAAGAAATGAAAAGAAGCTTTATCCTATTCCTATAGGTATATATCTATTTTATGTGTGTGTGTGTGTGTGTGTGTGTGTGTGTGTGTGTGTGTATTAAAGTATTCTTATTCCTAAATAACAGAGATATCTTTGTAGCTTTAAAACGCCTTTAAAGCAGAAGGGATGTTGGAGCAGCAGGGTGCCAGAGAGGCCGCTGCTTGTTGCGGCTCCGCAGAGACCGAGCCTCTCCCCCTCCTCAGCTCAGCAGCAGATGGAGCTCTTGGCTTGTGTTTGAGCTGCCTTTTCCAGGCTGAGTTTTACCTCTTTGTACCCTTTTTAGACCCTTTCCGCTTGTCAATTAAAGACATATATTGCAGTATCAGTCCGTTGAAATTCAGAAATAAGTTGAAGTAGGAAAAAGAAATTCAGAAGTTATTTTCCACACTAAAAAACTGCATTTGCCTTTGGGCTATCACGCAGTATACATCTTTTAAAAAGCCACTGCTGCTGTTGTCCAACCACTGTAATAGTTAAAGTGATTCTTTCTAGAGATGAATCAAGCCCTAAATAAGATCACATCTGTAAATATTTTAGTAAATGCACTTCTAATCAAATTCACTTTTTAATCAGAAGTTAATTAGTTATTCCTTAGTAAAATGCAACTATATTATTGCTATTATATCAATTACATTATGCAGTTGGTTTCATGGCAAATTTCATCCAAGGTTTAACCTAAGCTGATTTACATTTAAAAATACTGCACTTAGACTCCTTTTTTAGTGCAGAGGATTTGAATTACAGTTCTTATCTGGACTAAATAGTTTCCATGCTTCTTTAAAGAAATCAGACACATTCAGTACAAAATAGCTGATAGAATAGATGGCATCATCCCTTAGAATGCCAGTTTAGCCCACAGGCATCCTTGAACTTCAGGTGCATCAGGTCTTATTACCTGATTGGTTACATCAACCTATTTAATTCCTAGTAAAATGCCATGTTCTCCAGCTCCAGCAATATAGTCTGGCACAGAGGGAGTTGGAATGGGGAAGCTAGGATGTGGTGTTTGCGGGTAGGAGGGGTGCAGAAGAGAAACCCATGAGTTGTGGGACAAGGAAGGAATAAATATGAAGCAGCTTGGATGTGATGCCCTTACTAAGGATGCTTTCCAGAAATGACTGAGAGATATAGTGTCAGGTTTCTGCTTACAGTGGTATTTAGTTTTCCAGTTTAATTTGAATCAGAGATACATAAGCCATATTCAGAACAAGAATAAGAGCTCAAGATTTCCACCTTTACAAGAGGAGGTAAGGGCTTTGCTCCTGATATGGAGGGAGGCTTATGCAAGCTACTGTCTAGTACCACTGGACTGGTTTCTGCAATAAAAATAGTGCATTAATTACCCTTTGTCCAAGAGTCCTGTGGCTTTACAGAATTTGTAGAAGTGTTTTAACAGACCTCATGTTAAAGCACCCTTTCAAAGCACATTTGTTCTTGAGTAACTAGAGACTGTAATCTCTGAGGAAAACAAAACTGCTTCCTTTTCATTAACAATTTCAGAGGCATAATGGTAAAAGCCATAGACATCATTTTGCATTCCTGCAACATTTACATGTTTACACTTTGGATCTGGTAGCAGAATGTAAAATGAAGTCACTCTGTGCTGGAGGAGCAAGCATACTGTTTCTGGAAGCCCTTTTTTACTTCAGTAGCAAAGAGACAATGGTCAATCTGTCTTAATACAAACCCTGGTGTTCTCAAGAGCAGAACTGTTGGGAGAGTATCAACAACTTTCTGGGAACAGTAGCAGACGGAACTCATATAACCAGCTTGGCCATATGTATTTCACAGAATACACTGGAGAGGTCCCTTAGCTCAACCATTTTGATTTAAATTTGTAAAGAAACACTATTTTGACTTTCCAGGCAATGATCTGGTTTAAAGAATTTGCAAGGAGCAGAACCTGGCAGAGAGGGAAAATCCAGCTGCCAGGAGCAGGCTGCCAAATGTTGCCCAATTCTGTAGTGGGTAAAGGGTACAAACAGAGCATGACTGGTAGGGAAATTGAGCTTTTCAGCCTTGAGAGACAGCTATATGAATGCTGAAGCCAAACACAAAATTGAAATAGATAATTCAGCTCAGAAAAGCCTACTTAAGTACTATTACACTAGACCCCCTGAAAGGAGAGCTAATTTTGAAAGTATCTGCAGTGTGGGGTTTTGAGCCTGCAAAGGGAAATTCAAGCAGCAAATGAGCATAAAACAGGATTATGTCTTTTCTGTTGATTGCCACCATGCCTGTGCTCTCCAGCTTAGTCTGTTTCTCTCTGTAGAATATTAGTTTCTGCACTACAGTTTGCCTCCATGAGAACAACCACACACAACAGCCAATAGCTGAAAATCATATTAAAGTTAGTCAGCATAAAGTTTTCTTTTTTTCTGGTTTCAGAAACATTGAGAAACTGCATAGATCTTTGAGTTATACCTGTATTTGTAATTTTATCTACCAGAATGTCACATCCAAAACTTTTGAACAGAAACAGTAGTAAATTCTGCAATCCTAACTTGTTGAGAATATATGAAATATATTACAACAGTGAATAGGTATCATAACATTAGAACCGTTTTCAGAGCAAAAGTCAGGGTAGACAGAGATGACTTAATGTAAGAATTGTTTTAAAATTATTTGAATGTGCTTATTCTTCAATATATGTTTCCCAATCCAAGAACCTGTGTTTAAAAACTACTGGCAGTTTTCACACAATATTCTGTACAGTTTCAAAAACACTGCTCCATGTGCACAGAAGATCCTTTAAAAGCCAACCTAAAACATATCTGCAAGTATTAGATTATATGTTCCTGAGTCTCCACTGACTTCTACATCTGTTACATGGTGATCCGACCAAGCTGTTTGTGTATCTGCAGTAAGATGATGCACCTATATTTTAAAACTTCTGTATAGATAGAGGTACAGATTAGATATATCAAAGAAGAATTTGAGTCCTTAAATAGGGGGCAGCAAAAGGATACTGTTCAAGAGAAACAAAGAAGCAGAATGTTTAACTCCAGAGCCGTGTCTCTACGCATTGCTCCCTTATGAGTACCTGGACTGATTTGTCTTATACCAGAGGGGAAGCAGGTTCTCAGCTAATCCTAGGACAGACAACAGTTTGTACAGCTGTCTCTGACCTTCCACAACCATAGGTAAAGTATTTTGACACTGTCAAAAAGTTCTTATATTAACATGAGGGTGAATAATACAATTATACAATATAATTGCTTTTGAGACACCTTTCTCCATTAATTCTGGGCTGCCCTGAGTTTGTGACTTTAATGTGCAGCACATCTGCAAGCCTTCTGAAACATCAAAGCATCAGTAAAAACAAAACAAACAAAAAAAAATCCATTTAATTAACATCCATAAAGTGCCTTATGGCTAATAATACTACATCTCAATAAGAGTGTTTGAAAACTGAGAGTGGCATTCACAGGGAAGTAAAATATTAAAAAACATTTCCGTGCTTCTTCACACAGGGTCTTTTCAGCTTGCCATGGAAATGCAGGCTGTAGTACACTTTAGTCCCCATTAATAGCTGGATGGGCTTTCATCTTTCTGCTTGATGCACGGTGGTCCCTCTCTGCTTCACTTGTGGCAGAGAAATGTTGCCTGAATTTTTATTGCCTTGCCTGCTTGAGAGTGGTTGGTACCATTTGCAACAAGATCTACCAGCACTTTAGGAAATTGGCCAGTAAGCTTGTACATAGCTCTGCTTAAAAGCAATAGCAACTCAATTGCATAATCAGGCAGCATAACCAGTCTTTTTGACAAAACTGAAGAGCAGGAAAAAGCAAACTCAGGCAAGTACAAACACACCATCAAAAATTACCTTTGTGTTCATTCAACTTATCTTAATTAGAAGAAAAGCTCTGGTGATTCTGCCTGTACTAAGGGCTCACCCAAACAGTGAGGCAATGAGAAACTGAGCTACTGACCCCTGTGCTCAGAGGGATGGTTTCTCAGTACATCCCCAAGGTTTCTCTAAAGATCCCCAGGGACTGTTTGCCCAGTGCTCAACCATAAAGCAGGATTCTGTCATTCTACATCTATGTCCCCACCTTGCATCTCAAGGATAGTGGCTGTTATGAGCAGAGTCTGGAGCTACAATTTTTTGCTCCAAGTGGTGACATTCCAGTTTAAGCCATTTAACAAATATGCACAGTCTTTAATTATGAGAAGAACCTTGGACTGGCCTAGAGAATGCTCACAAAGCCAGGAAGACACTCAGAAAGTTACAGGGCTAAGGCTAAGGTCAGAGGAAGAGAGTTGTGGTTTAATCCTAGCCAGCAACTCAGATCCACACAGTCCCAAGGAATTCATTCACCACTTCCCATGGGCAGCCAGGTGTTCAGCCACCTCCAGAAAAGCAGGATCCACCACATCTAATGGCTGCTTGAGAAGACAAATGCCATCACTCCAAACATCCCCCTCCTCTTTCTTCTTCCCCCAGCTTTACATGCTAAGCATGATCCCATATGGTCTGGGATACCTGTGGCAGACAGACGAACACGATACTCTTTGTTGTGGAAACAGAACATTCTTTCTACTCAGTATATGGTTTTCTTTTTAGCATATTTAAGTAAACTATTTTAATCAGCTAATTTTATTACATAAATAAGAGTTCTAGATTGAAAACAAAAAACATCTTGAAAGCTGCAGTAAGTACTGGGTCTGAACCAGGATTCTGTATCCAGCTGTTTTCTACCCCTTTTTTTTTTTTTCTGTTATAATATTTCTACAATTTCTTTAATTGTCCATGAAATGGAAATGCACAAAGCACAGACAAAACTCTACAGAGTGATATATAAACATGACCTTTAGTGGAAATGTAATTGTACTGGAACTAGAATTTGAGTAACAAATAATAAGAACTATTCAATACAACTGGAAAAAAAACAGTATAAAATTACGCTTCTGAGTTATTCAATATTTGATAGGAAATTATTATTCACAATGTACATGTCTTGGAATATAAAAGCAGTTGAAAAGAACTGTGATGGCCTGAAATACAGTACTATCAGGAGATAACTTCAAGCCTAACATTATGTGGATTTTTATCAATTTTTTTAGGACATGCTGTGGTGCAGATTCTCTTATATTCACTGCACTTGTTGCCCACAGCATGTGCAGTAGTTTAGACTGTGCTGTAGTATATGCAACACTCACATCTCTGCTACACTGCATAGACTTCTTTTAAACAGCAATTTTCACTGATTCACAGAATCATAGAACTATTTAGTTTGACAAAGGCCTTTAAGATCATCGAGTCTAACCATTGATTTTAAACTTTTTACTTTATTTCCATTTGGATTTCAATTTTTTTTGAAAACATAAATTTTCTGGCAAAACAATTTAGTTTTACAGCAATTGCTCCTTTCATGAAAGATCCTTGCAAGAAGGTCTGCAACACAGAGAACATCATGGGCCCTCTCCATGCAGGTGAGAAGATGGCATACAGTCATCTTGGTTTCCTGGACTTGAGGGAAAACTGAGCAACATATTGCTCTGCAAGAACCTGGAGCTGCAGTAGCATCTTAGTTATATGAATTGCTGCAGCCATTCAAAATTTATCAGCGCAGATATTTTATTCTTTGCTGCTACGTTCTACCCCAAACACAGGCTTAGAAAGTGATGAACTAGAATCACAACACCACAGATAATGAAGAAACCTCGTGTGTCCTAACTTATGGCCTCTTCCAAGTCCTGCAGACTCCTGTAAGCTGTGACTGTACCTGACATATTAAGTCCAATTCTTACTTCAGCACAAATGCCCACTCCAAGTGACTACTTGCCTTTCTTGAAACAGTGCAAATAGAGGAATGACTTGAACAGCATTGTGACTTTTTCCTTCTCTCTCTAGGAGAGAGGGTGTTATTATACAGACCAAATTCTAAGTTTATCCTTTCATCCTATACTCTTTTTTTTTTTTTTTTTTCCTCATTGACCTTCAGGAATACTGCTCCTTTCAAACTCTGCTGTTTAATTGGGTTTTTTCTGTTTTATGCCAAAGTAAATAAGCATACACAGAATCCCTGTCAGTAAGAAACAGCACACACTGAGAGTCTCTCCTTCTCTTGGAAGAGCTTTAGTTGATGTCAGTGACATTTGTGAGATAAAGATCCCTGTTCAGAGCCCATCCTACTGTCCTATAACATAGAGGGTAAGAAGCTATATCTCTCCAGTTTCCTGTCACCACTGAGGTTGTAAGAGCTTCTGCAGCCTGCTGATGCCCACTTGTTATTTTTGTGAATGACAACTGGATATGAACACAATGTTATGTTCATCATAATTTTTTATATATATATCAACCCTAACAGCTTGCTGGGAACCACCTACAATTTTCAGTGAATATTTCTAATCGAAATCAGCAAAAAAATTTCACCATCAGAAGCTATTTCCAAGCCACTGTGAGTAAACTTTTGTCCCCTACCTTCTGTACTTCATTGAAATCACTGCTTCTTTCAGACCTTGAAATTACTTAAGTCTAAAAATGGACCCTAGCAAGATAATAATTATCTCCTGTCAATTTTCTACTTGTCCTGTATGACTGTAACTGTCACTTTTCTGTGGAAGGACAGCAGAACCCAGTGCATCTAGGGAATGCTGCAGCAAGGTCTGCTGCAGCTTGTTTCCCAAGGCTGCAAGTGAGCACCCTGGGACAAGGTTTAAAGGCATTTGAATAAGGAAAAATGTCTCCCAATAACACATCAGATTTCTAATTCCAGAGAAGCTAAGGCTTTGGCAGACTCTGTTTTCACTATCCAATAAGTAAAGCACTAGTAATCTGTAAAGGATAAAACTTCACTGTCGCAAGCCACACTAGATCTGTGCAAAGCTGACATCAACAAGAGTTGTATGTGTGGAACAAGGCCGGTACATAACAGGGCTCTCAGTGTTTGACTTATAAATGTTTCTATTGGCTTTTTATGGATAGGCTTAATGGTATTATCTATACCCTTAACAGAATATTCAACAAATGAAAAATGTGTCTGATAACCCGCTCTACTGAATAGTGTGTCCTGACAGCTAGGGACTCCTACTGCAACCCCTCAACTGAAATGAACCAATTTTGCCAATGTCATTTTTCACCAACTGAAGCCTTTTCACCTCATTTTTATCTCAGTGACAGCTCTTCTCCAGTAACCACCATTTACACTGACAACAATCTCCTTCCACCACATGCTCCACTTGTCAAGAACAGCCACTTTGTTAATATAAAAGTAGTTTCTTGGAATTTTGCTCAAAGTCTCACTCAAGTGTAACTGTATAAGATGATACATATCTTCCTTCAAAATCCTCATCATCTTCTTCTGCACTGCTTTACTCAGACAGTTAAGGGTCTAGAAATTAGAGCCACATCTCCTCTTCAACATATATTTATTTGTCCTATAATGGTTTGGGTTGAAGGGGCCTTAAAGGTCATCTAGTTGCAACACCCCTGCCATGGACAGGGGCACCTTTCACTAAACCAGGTTCCTCAGAGCTCCATCCAGCCTGGCCTTGAACAGCTCTAGGGATGGGGCATCCACAACTTTTCTGGACAAGGTGTTCCAGTGCCTCACAGCAAAGAACTTCCTCCTAATATTTAATCTAAACCTACTCTCTTTCAGTTTGAAACTATCCCTTCTTGTCCTGTCACCACATGCTCTTGTAAAAAGTCCCTCTGCATCTTTCTTGTGGGCTCCCTTCAGGTACTAGAAGGATGCAATTAGGTCACCCCAAAGCCGCCTCTTTTGCAGGCTGAACAAACCTGATCCTCCTAGCCTTTCCTCATAAGAGAGGGGCTTCAACCCTCTGACCATCTTGATGGCCTCCTCTGGACTCACTCCAACAGGTCCATGCCCTTCCTGTGCTGGGGACCCCAGACCTGGACAGAGTCTCACCAGAGCAGAGCAGAGGGGCAGAATCACCTCCCTTGACCTTTTGATACTTGCTCCTTGTGATACAGCCCAGGATCCTATTTGCTCTCTCGGCTGCAAGCACACACTGACCATCCCCTCACCCACCATCATTGGATGTGTGTATTTGAGGATAATGCACAAGCAGTGGTTCTCATTTCTGTACTTCTTCTTATTTTATAATCTCCATTTAAATTCACACAAACCAAGGATGCAGCCCTATTTAACACCTTTCTGCCTCATAATCCAGCACTAAACCAGGCAAACCAATCCTGCACTGGGCTTCAATGTAGGTGCTGTGAAAAGAGAAAGGGAAGCAGCATGGATAAATGCACATCTTCAAGTGGAGAGTGATAGATCAGTGGGAGGTCTGTGAGCACTAGGGACATTTACTGGAATAAAGGTTTTTCAGCTCATCACTGGTATCATACCTATTCATCAGGAGCACCTGCTTTATACTCTGAAGATTAATTTGGTCATCTTGACCATCCCTTATTTTATCTGTTGTATGTCAAAGAGACATTTCTTTGCATTTCAGATTCCAAGGCAGTTAAAAGAAAGTCAAGGCAGGACATTTTGAAGATGTTTGAGAAAGATTAGATAGCTATACCAATACTGTACAAGCATGGAAAGGTAAACATGAGATTGCCATGTTGTCTGCAAAACCATGGAGCCCAAGAAGAGTAGAGACCTTCAAAGCAATGAATGATGAGAAAAAGCATCCTAAAGACAGCAAATATGTTTGGTGCTGCTGCTTGTAGTTGATATTAACTGCACTGAGAGCCTCTACAAATAAATACAGTCTGAAAATTAAGCAATTTCTGTTCATCGCACATTTTGACTGGCAGTGTTTCTGCTGAATGCACAAAGAAACTTGCCTATCACCCAAAGTGCTGGCTCCCAGCAAAAGCACAAAAGCCTGCTTGGAATCCTTTGAAGGGCTTTAAAGAAAGAGGGAAATTGAAATTAGAGCTCATCTGTGAACAGCCTTCTCCCTCCCAAAGTCTCAGACTTCTGGTTCCTTCCAGGACCATTGCCCATCAGGAAGCATCTTTCCTTGGTCCTGGTGGATGTAAAAAAGAAAGTAAGAATTAGGTAGATTGAGAGAAACAGAGGACTAGAAGGGAAAGATATCACTGCCAGACCTACTAATATAACTTTTCCAGGCTTGGATTGTTTCCACCCTTCTATATATTGATTCACTGTTGCAGATTTGTTTCATTCTCTTCTCACGGTCTCTATTTTATATTCCTAGCTTTCTTTCTCCTCTCTTTTCCTCCACTTTCCATTTTTGTACATGGTGCTCTTTTCCCCCACCCTTTCTCCTCCTCTTCTTGAGGCCAGAAATATGTGCATGCAATAGTTGTTTGCTCTAGCTTTTTCAATCATACAGGTATACGCAGACAGGAAAATCTGTTTGAGGAGACAAATCAAAGGCACTTACTGCTTCTGCATTAGGAGCAGATGATAGTGGTATTTGTGGTGACTGACACAATTCACCTAAATCTGGGGCTTGAGAGCTCTGTCCTCTGTGCAGACAGGTTTTGGCTTGGTGTAAATGATCCACTGGACTAGAGCACTGAACTCTTAAGTTGGATCTTCATCCCAGACCTCTAGGTATTTCAGGCCATTGAAACCCAGTTAGAATGTAAGACCAGCCCTAGAAATAGGTTTGATATTCTACAAAGAGGTAGTGCAACCATGCACAGGTGTGATATCCTGGTAGCAGCCATCCAAAAAAGACGCTGCATGGCTCTGTACCAGCTGGAGCATCAGGCCTAGGAAAGAAGACCTGCATTGCATTGTTATTTTTTTAAAAGGCACTCTCATTGCCTAACTAGAGAGATGGACTCTGGTAGGTAATTTGAGATCATACAAAGCTTTACTGAGGCTAGCTTTACTAGGGTGCTTAGCATCAACAAGGGAGTCAAGTGAGTAGCAACTCAGTGCCTTGCTTGATAGGAGGAATCCCATCTCTACCCATAGGACAGGTCCCTGGAAGGATTCACATCTCTGTTACTGCTCTTAGCCCGGTACCCTTTCAGGTGGTAAGTTAAGAAGTTAAGAAGATATATTTAAATGAATACATGGATGTTACATGAGGAAGGAACTTACTTATCTCAGATGTCATGTCTTGCAACTTTTCTGGTCAGCACTTGTTCCCTCTGGTACATAATGCTGCTTAACTCATAAGAAGGGGTACTTGCAGATAAAATAAGAACAATTTGTCTTAGGTCATGACACAATTGACAGTGTCACTGGACATAACACTGAAGCTTAAAAGAGGCCTAACAACATACCAGAGCAATGGAATAAATAAATCAGAGATGACTTTTATATCATATGAAATGAATAACAAACTAATCCTTTTTTTTTCTTCTGTAAAACTAATCCTCTGTCCTGAAGCAAATTCACAGGACAGTCCACAAAGGACTGCTGAATTGGTATATAAAATAGTACACACATGGAGGACTACCTTGAAAAGACTCGGAAAGCTCACAAAACATCACTCACAAAATTATGTAACTGACAATTAAACTTTTCCATATACCCTCAATTTTACCTGTTTGTGAACTATACAATTGTTAGCTAAATTTTGAAGGTTGTTTTTTTCACACAACACAATCTTGGTTGTGTAAGACTGCGGGCTCTTCTCAGAAGCTCATTGAAGGGGTTTTAAGTCAAAAAGACACAAAGCTCCAAAAAATCTGCCAAACAGATTTATTAAAAGGTCCTTCAGTTCTTTTATAGCTTGAGGCCATGCACAGAAAAAATACTACAACACTTTTCAAGGGGTCAAAATAACACTTTTACTGGCAAACTTAGTAAAATAAGGGAACACTGCAAAGGTTTTAAACAAAAATTCAATCATCATAAAGCATTTCACAATGCATTGACGTGGCAAATTCCAACCCAGCCAGGTTTAAGTTACCCACATATCAAAAAGAGGAAATTTGGAGAAGAGGACAATGTAAAGGAAAAAAAAAAAGAGAGAGCATGAGTGCTACCATCTTAGATCCAGCCTTGTAGTATTCCAAGTTTAAAAAAAAAAAAGTGGGAGTAGTTTTTATACAACCTTATGGTCTTTTTTTCACATAAAAGTACATAGAAGGAGGTATAGTAAAGAAGTTGAAGTTTTGTTTCCAGTGGGTGGCACACAAAGCCAATTACTCTTCATATGGACACTATTCTTTATAATGTTTCATACAGTTTCTTTAGTAACATCTGTTGTCTACCACATCTACAGAATTTCATAAATCTGACCTTTTCTGCTCAATGCATTCATGTAATTGAGTTTTAAATTATTTGGGTGTCACATAAAATTTGTGTGGTTTGACCAAATAACTTGTAGTTCAGAATTTTATCAACCAAACCAGTGCTAGACCTTAAATATTATCATACTGTAAAGAACTTAAATAAAATCACTAAATAGTGTTTTGCTATTGAAAGAAGTTATATATATATATCTAATGAGACCGAAGGACTCAATAATAAAAAATATATGTTTGCATATATATTTTTATTTTTGTTAAATGTATTTTTATTTTTGTTATATTTGCAAAACTGATATCTTTTTGCAAGAACTGTGTTCCGTTGTATTTTAAGGCACTCTTGCTTAGGACAAAATAGAGTTAATATAACCAAATCAAAACATCTATTTTGCAGAAGAAAGTTTGCAACAAATACCAGCAACATTTTTACATAACTTTTAAAATACTTATGCAGCTGGACATGGGAAGCTAACAAGGTATCATCACTGCAGCAACTAGCATTTTTACAATCCTGTGTCATTCTGGCTAACTATACAATACACTATATATACTAACAATACAGACATCCCCTTAGTGATGCTCTTTCAGAAACAAATTAAATAGTCAATCAGGTTCAATGGTTTTCTGCGGTATGGAATTGTATACGGCATATCTGCCAAAAGTCATTGCTACATATACAAAAGCATGTTATTACTTCCCTGTTAGGTCTTGAGGACAGACTAGTGTTCAGCTGGTTTTATCTAGTCTATCTTTCTATTTATATTATATTAAGAACTAGAGTTCCTATCTCTGTTTGTTTCTATCATCTGAAATTGTGGAATGAAAGTAATCGGAATCCTTTTGAGTCTCATTATTTTTAAAGTTTTCATGTTGATTTTTGTTAGGCAAGAATGGCTTGAGTAAATTCAGGACTACGTCTTTGCCTGGTTGAAGCAAGTCTTCAATTGCCTAAAACTGCCTTGATCTCACAACATTGCAGCTTTATCATAAATGCAAGGAGGCACAAGACCTTGGTTTGCTTTATCACTAGTAGAGATATCATTTAGTGAAAATACAGTTCTATATAAAAGTCTATTGCACAAGCTTTGTGAAATTTTGGACATCACTTTAGTGGGTGATACCTACACCTTGACCATTCTGTATCTTACCATTCAGGACATTGATGACAACTGGAAAAAAAAAAAAATTGTGAATCTGTACCTGCTTTAAAATTGTTTACAGTGCTTTTTATTTGTTAATAAGTTAGAGACATTTCCAAGTCCAAACAGTCCAGGACACATAATCCAACAGCAGCCAGATTACTGAGGAAGATGCATTCAAGATAGTCCTACCTGTACCTATATCAGTACATCAGCAGATGCTGAGATTTTTCATTGAGAGGGCTAACTGGGAAAGTCTTTTCTGATTCTCGAGATATTTTATAATATCAAAGAGAATATTCTTCAACAATCTCTCTCAATCTCTCTTTGAATGATCAACATTTAAAAACTCATTTTTTTCCCACTGAGAAATTATCAATGAAATATTGGCTATGGTCAGCTGAAACAGCTTTATTTCAACATCTATTATCGACCTTTTAATAGTTTAATTTTTTATGTATTTTTACTTTTAAAATAGTAAATTCTTACAGAGAAGCATATTCTGAAAATATCTAACATAAATATTTGTAATTTCAGAAAAACCGTATAAATTCTCCAAACAGAACTTTTTTATGTCCATTTGAAAGGACTAAGTTCTAATAAAAAGTTCTAACTGCTCTCCTTCTGCTCAATAGCTTTGTGTCACGTTTTTCCTGTGCAAAAGCTACTGACACCCTTGTAATTAAGATACCTGTTAGTACAGTGGCTGATTCAATTTCTCACCATTCTTTGTTTCATCAGTTCTGCTAGCTTTCCTCTTATAGTTTGGCCCAACATCTCCAAGGTCTTATCTATGCCAAGAAACTGAACAGGGGATGGGCCTGAGCACTGTCATGCGGTCGTGAGTGCTGCTTAAATCATTAACATCTTCCCCAGCACAGTTTTGGTCCATGCCAACTACACTCTCCCTGCTGGTGCTATAGCATGGACAGACAGATAGCTTAAATATATAGGTAGGTATTATCAAGTCCGGGTGTGGGACCAATTCTGATAGCAATTCTGAGTAGGGATGCCCTGTTTTGCCTGGAAAGCAACCTATCTTTGTGGATTAAAAACTTGTTACACTCAAGTAAGTCTCACTCAAAGCAGTCAAAGAGACTTCTCAGTCAATGCTCCTTCCTAAAAGGGCTGTGCTACTGAAATAGGGGGGTTGGGTGTGTAGAGATACCTCATATATGAACAGGTTTTTTGTGCAGGCACTTTGTCAGAGGTTAAATGCAGTCTGCTTTGTTACTATCATGTATGTTTCCCTATGAGTGTTGAAAGGCCAGGCTTCAGTACGATCCTCTTAAATTGAAAAAAATGAAAGCAAAATTTGACTTTTTCTTGCCTGTAGATGTGCTAGCCTTTTCTTTCCTCTCACCCACTCAGGAGATGCAGCCACCAATCTGCCCTTTATGCCATATTGGTAGCTGAGAAATGTTTTGGTGTATTGCAGAAGCTGAGTACTCTATATGCAACTGTGCATATAATGCCACTGGAAAGGCCCACTTTTCAGTGAAGGCTGGCAGCTAAGAGAGGTGTAGAAGTGGTTGGTGCAGCAATTTGCAGGCTGTTTGGACCTAAAAATAAACGCATGCTCACAATTATGTACTTGATCTTCAGGTCAATGAGTTAAGTTCCATCATAAGTCCGTTCAATCAAATATGTGCTGCTGCAGCACCAAGCCACTTAGGCACTGGAAACCCTAAAACCATCAGCTCAGTGCTCCAGGAATATGCCATCCCATAGAACACCTGTAAAACAATTGTCTTTGTGTCTTTTTCTTACATCAAACATTGTTGTCCTCAAAATTCTGACAATTACAGAGAAATAGTTTAGTCACTTTTTCTGAACAATGCCTGCTCCACAGAGGTACAGTAAATAATTTCTTGTCCCTGAATTGGTTTACATTTACACTTCAAAACTGTGAGGAATAAATCTGACAGAGCTATTTGATCTTTGCATGAAAATGGACTTCAAAGCTGAATGTGTATTTCTGCTCATTTTACAGCTACAGATTTCCAGCAGAAAGTGATTATGCCTCTGATTACTGATGCCTATTGTAGCAGCAGTTTCATCTAGTGCTTTTTTAGAATTTAATCATTGTCTTTTGTTGACCAGTACAACAGTACAGAGAGCTTTGCAGTACACATGTAAGTGGCTAGTCTAATTGAAAAACGGACTAAACCTACTGGATTTTTGTAATGCAGTAAATTGTGAATAGGAGAATAAAAATGTCCTCAATGTCTGCATGTCTATTGTTACTTTGAAGCTACTCCCAGCTACCACCACCACAGGATCAGAGGAGAAGCTGACACTCACTACTTTAAATAATTATTGGATTCATTTTTCTCATTATTTCTCATTCATTCTATTTTAAGCACCACCCCACTTGATGTTACAATTAGTTCTCTGAAAAACCTTTTGCAGAATAAATGGTTCTGGCTTTGGAGTATCAGAGATATGACAACTATGTGTGTTAGGCAGAAAAAACAATTTAGTCATTGAAATTTGCAGTAGGGACTCAAATTTAATTTGAATATTAGAAGAAAGCGTATTTTCCTCATAAGCAGAAGCATTAAGTGGATGCACAGAATTTCTAGTGATGCTAGTGTGTAGCTCAGTGCACTGGATCTTTTAAAGCCACATGCTAATGGAACTTTTTTGGGAGTTTTTTAGATGACATCAAATGTATGTACCCAGTATCAAACATATAGATGCAAGTTCATCATCTGAAGGGAGAAGGAAAACAGTGATATTTGTTCTCAATATGTCTATTCAAAAGAAGCTTGAGGAATTTCCCTCTGCTCCTTTTTAACACATCTTTTTAGCAAAAAGGCTGTAAAGTGCCATACAGTGAAGTTCCTTTTGTTCATGTCATGTCTTATCTTTTCTGGCATCTCCTCCAAGTCTTTTTCAGTCTTTTAACTTCTGCACTCCCCGTGCTCCTGACTTTGCACACTACACATCCCAGAGGGACACACTGGGTGCTTCCCCTTCCTGCAATACAACAGAGTCTACAAGGTTTCTTACAAGTCTCCACATGCCAAGAGCACCCAGCCAGCGCTCACCCAGCAGCAATTGCCTATGCAGCAATTATTGCATTTATTGGAGTTCCATGAGTCCAACAGGAGATAAAAATCTCAAAAAAAAATGGTTCTCCCTTCTCTCTTTACAAATTCAGCCCCAGGAAGGACAATATGCATCAGGCAGAAAGGTGGCTTCAGAGTATTGGCTCTTAAACACTGATCCCAGACAGACCCAGTCTTGGATGCAGCTCACAAAAAGAGACAAAGCGAAAGAATGACAAGTAAATTCACTGGTTTCAGTGGCAGTGCTCAGGTATTTAATAAGACTTAAAGAAATGTTGAGCTCTTACACTTGTCTGTTGGTATAATAATTTAAGGATCATGGCATTAGTAGCAAGATGACATGGCAGCATGGCATGACTTCTAGATTTCCTCATCTCTTGATGCCCACTTACCTGTGCAAAATGAGTCTGCAACCAACTATTTCCTTTACAAAAACTGCATGTGCCTGGAAAACGCTGCAAAACATGGAACTCAGAATCCTAGAGAATATTGGCCAGTTTGCCAATTGCAAAATAAAATTGGGGTACCACTTTCACTTCAGTTATTCCATTTGTCCTGCCAAATGTTCTTTCCAGTGGAAAGAATTCAGGTGTTTCTCATTATCCTTCTGTCCTGCTCTAACAAATAAAAACAAGAAATAAAAAGTCCTTTTCATTGGACAGTGTTTTAATGACTGAAATAGTATAAAGTCAGTATTAGTATTCATGTCACATTCAATTATCTCCCTACCATGTCCCTCTATTTGCTTTCCCATGTATTGGTTCATCACACAATGCTAATTAGGTCACTTCAAATGGACCATAATTGACAATGACACTTTTGCAGGTTTATATTTTCACACAGAAAATCTGAGAATAAATTAATGACCAGCAATTTTGACAATTACGGTCAATTAAATTTGTCAACATCACAATTGACAAAATTAATCTATATTTAATATTGAAACCTTGACATTAAGAAAGAAGCCTTGGCAAATAATCAGATTTAGGTGACAAATCTGTAATACTGCATCAAAGTGATTCATTCTCAAAATATATTGGCTTAAATATTGATATCTTTTAAATCCGATACACTACCAATAGATGAGTAAGAAAAAAGAAAAATCCTCACATACACCAGTGGGAAAAACAATTATCTTCTAATTAATGACTACACCATTGTCCAGGCTTTAATGAAGGTATAGAAAATTCCAATACTGGGTTTTCAGTGTTTTAACTCCATGCCTACTTCATCTAAAACTTTATCTAAAATAATTTTTAAGTGTCTTTTCTCATTCCTAGACTGGCTGCAAATCTTTATAGGCAAACTGCAGGATACCTTGGGAATTTACTGACAATGCTCAAATATTAATCTCATACCATTGGGTCCATGCACCAGAACTATGGATTTTGTATACTCTTCTGTACAAACTAGGTCCACTGATAGTAATCCTCCCCTCAGGCTGCCTATACCTTATAGTCATAATAAAAAACCATCACGATTAAATCCAGGATAAAGTCACTGCAAAATTAATTAAATCATCATTAAATATCAGAATATATATGACCATAGAAAAATAAATTAAAACAGTGTAGTCATTTGGGTTTGTGATATATGCATGAAAGGACCAAACACATTACAAAGGATTCCTTCTCAAGAAGCCTTGGAGAGGAGATTGTAACAATCCAAAACCGGATACGACTGGCAGCAGTTTTCCACTTTTGGATCTGGAAATAAAATTAAAAGTAAATTATCTGAACTTCATTTCCAAAAAAATAAAACTGCAATTTTAAATCCTGTTTATTGTTACTACCTTTTTCTTGAACACATTTTGTCCTGAGGATATACACAGGTCAAATAGTTGCATTAATGCAATTCAGACAGCCTTTTTGAAATTAACCCCCCACACTTTGTAACACCCAGGGAGACTTCTGTCTTCTGTGGTCATTTGGAAGTCATTAGTCAAGCTAAACAGCCATGAAAAACATTGATGGGACAGGATAGCAAAGCAGACACAAAAAAATCCTTATTATCCAGGATATATTAACTTTGTGTTTAACATGAAGCTAATGCTATATCAACTGTAAAGGAAAATGGCTTGACAGACATTGATATAGTTGGAACTGTATTACCATAGCCAAATGCAAATTGAGGATAATAGCTGGCAAATCTGAGAATAGACTTCATTAGCTTTCCACGCATGTGTTTGCATGTGAACATCATATTGCCATATTCATTTTGACCTAAAGTTGATAAATTGGTTTAAAAAATTAACAATTCATTACAGCACTGAGTTTCCTGATTGAACTGTGGGCCTAAGCCACTATTTTCACAACTGCTAGGGAGGTCAAATAAAATTTAATTGGAAATTAGAGTAAAAATTATATGTGTCCTGCGTAATTCTCCTTGTATTTGTCAGAATGTAAGA
Organism: Scytalopus superciliaris; assembly: GCA_013400415.1. Classification (NCBI taxonomy): domain Eukaryota; kingdom Metazoa; phylum Chordata; class Aves; order Passeriformes; family Rhinocryptidae; genus Scytalopus; species Scytalopus superciliaris. Next base: position 613,493 of record VXBX01000100.1, read on the forward strand.
CAGGATGTCTGAGCAAAACCTAATATTTCTTGTGCTCATGGGAACTATTTTCTTCTTTCTTTATCTAAACCATTGGACTGGGTGGAGAATGCTGGCATGCCTCAGGGATAAAAATTGAAGTCCTTCCTTTTTTATTAGGAGTGTTGGCATTACTAGAGTCCTTAAGAAGTTAGAAAAGAAACAGTGTTCTGGCTGATGTAGTCTTATGCCAGAGTGGAAACAAAACTATTTAAAAGCAAATTTAAAGTCAGTTTAAGAATAAATAGATGGAAAGGGAGATGGGAGAGAAAGCATAAGGACACAACTTAAACCACATTGTAAGCTAGAAAAATATGCATGGAAATGCCAGGTTTTTGAAAGAGTTCCACCTGTCTTTTCATTGGCAACACAAAGTGATCAATAATCTTGGGTCTTGAACACTTCAGACAATCTGTTTCCATTCCTTCTGTCTGTTCTGGTTATGTCAGAGTAACAGAGCAGGGAATCCTTCTGCCTGTGATCTGCGTCACCATTTCTGACAAAGAGATGGTGATAACAGCGTGGAATCAGCTTATTCACTAAAGAAACTGCATGGTGAGCACAATCATTATAAAGGAGGAAGATAACTGTTATAAAGGGTTATTTGATCACTGACAATAAATGTGTCCTCCACAATGACACAAATGAGACAGAAATTCTCATATCTATATGGACTGTAAATCTTGCATTTATTGCAAAGAATCACTCACTTTTTACTTAAGTGAGGAACCCAAGAATGGACCCATGGAGTACAGACTCTCTCAGGACAAAGGAAGCTTGTCTCAGTCACCAAAACCACGTAACTTAACTATACCCGTGTACAATGCTGACTGTAACCTCCTATGTCTTAGTCATGTTCCTGAAATCCAATCACACCAAGGACCTTCATGGGCTGCAAGGGGGCAGCCTGTCTCACTACAGTCTTCTCCATGGGCTGCAGAGATGCTTGTGAGATGCTTGGAACACCTCTTTCTCTGACCTAAGTGTCTGCAGAATTATTTCCCTCTCATGTTCTCACTCCTGTATTCTCTGGCTTCAATTGCTGATGTGCTGGGATTTTCTCCCGTCTTAAATCTGTTAGCCCAGAGGTGCTGCCACTGTCACTGATGGCCTCAGCCTTGGCCAGCAATAGGTCTGGATCCTAGTAGCCAGCTGGCATAGACTCTGTTGGATATAGAAGCTTTTAGCAGCTTCTCACAGAAGTCACCCCTGTAGCCACCCTGCTATGAAAACCCGGCTGTGCAAATCCATTCAAAGTCTAATGATTAAAAATTTAGCTGTTAATTTGCTGTTGGGAAAATAATGAAGAGAATGTGACTGCTTTAAAATACCCAAACTGTTCACACCTCATGGACTGTCATTCATTCAAATGTACTGTCAAAGATCAGCAGAATATTTTTTTCTTTCTGTATCAAATTTTTGGCACAGAAACAACTGCCAAATGTAATTTTTGAATATCCCTCTTTGAATCCTATATTTAAACACTGTCTTTCAAGAGATTGGCTTATTTAATAAAGATGAGAGGGTGTCAGAGTGGTCAGGGAAAAGCATGAGATTTCCTTGGAGCACATTATTTATTAACTCCCAGATGATCACCTGGATACTATAAAATGATGTAAACATGACCAGACTTGTCTTCTATAGCAACTTTAGGAGAGTCTTCTGGATGTTCAGATGGGAACTCTGGAACAGGGTTTCAGTGAAGACAAATTATTCTTTGTGCTGCTTTTGGAGATGGAATCAGAGGAACTTTTTTCTGTTCCAGGTATGGTCAGCTTTTAACATTGACACATACTGTTCAGTTTTGCAAACGGTCTTGCAACCAATCTTGCTCATTCAGCTGAGCCAGCATGGATATTTTGGTAGAGGTCTTTTTATATTTCCTGGAGATAATTTCAGCCCCTCCATCTAGATGAAATCAACACTGGCAACACTTAACTGAAAAAAATGTTGTGCAATTTAGTTTCCTAAAGTTTTTAAGATTATTAAAAACCCTTAAATAGAAGCTACAATGAAATTGTAATGAACATTACTATTCACATCTAATGTTTCAAGGAGTCATTTGAATGCTATCTAAGAATACATATTATTTATTTTTTTATTTGGAGAATGTGAATGAAGAAACTCACTGACCATAGCATGAAAAGTGTAATACCTCTCCTCAGGGATGAGGAGGAAGCTTTGAAGTTGCCACAATTACACAAAGCACTCTTCAATACCTCTGCAAAGTTGCACAAAGGACGAGGCTGAATAAGCTTTTATATAGATAATGATTCTTCTGATAGAAATTAGCACTTTGTAGATGATGTCAATAAGATATAAATACAGCCTCTTGAGTCACACAAACATATAGAAGAAAATTAGAGGTAAGTGAGACCTCCAGAAAAAGGTCTACATCCAACATTTTTATAGCATGGTTGATGCACTGCAGCCATCTTTTCTCTGAAGAGTTATTTTCATGCTATTAAGAACTGTGGGAGGGACACGGCAATTCTTTATCATTCCCAATTGGTTGGCATGAACAGGAGTTCCCAGAGCAGACCCACACACTTTGAACTGCCCCCACCAGCTGAATTTTTCTTTTTACGGCTTTCTAATTCTCAGAATGGGTTAGAAGCAAGCAATGATAAACAGATTCAACTAGCACAGAGCTCCATGAAAGGCCAACACACCCCACCAGCCTGCACAGCCCAAGGGTGACTCCAGCTGCCATCTCTGCAAGTCGTATTTTCCACTGCAGGCACTGGCTCTGTGTGAGCAAGAAGAAAAGCTTCCTCTATGTTAGCTAATGAGTCACTTGTGTGGTTAAGTTATGGGATTGGAAGGGCAATATCAATTGGACTTGCCTGCAAAAGAGCTGCTTTCCTCAAGCATCCTGCTCATTCATTTGGCTCAGCACATTTAAACACACCGTTTCTGACCCATTTTGGGAGGGAGGGATGGCATTTGCACATTTTTTGCTGGTTTCTTTGCCTGTTCACTACTAGGTTTTTATGTTGTGTTAAAGAGGTGTCACGGTGTAAGCCCAGCTGGCAACTCAGCCTCACACAGCCACTTGCTCCCTCCCTGCAGTGAGATGGGGGAAAGCATCAGAAGGGTAGCAGTGAGAAAACTTGCTTGTCAAGGTAAAGACAGTTAAATAGGTAAAGCTGCATGTGCAAGAAAATCAAAACAAGGAATTCATGCACCACTTCCCATCGGCAGGCAGGTGTTCAGCCCTTCCTGGGAAATCTGAACTCCATCACACATAATCGTAGAATCATAGAATGGTTTTGGTTGAAAGGACCTTAAAGATCATCTAATTTCCACCTAGACTTGGAAATACAGTCGTCATCACTATGAATGTTCCTCACTTTCTCATTCTGCCCCCATCCGTATATGCTGAGCATGACTCCATGTAGCATGGAATGTCCCTTTGTTCAGGGGGTCAGCTGTCCTGGCTCTGTCTCCTCCCAACTCCCAGCTCCCACCCCCAGCCTACTCACTGTCAGGACAGCCTGACAAACAGAAGCAGCCTCGACTCTGTGTAAACACAGCACCATAGGAAGTGCTATGAAGAAAATTAACTCCAGCCAAAACCAGTAAAAGGAGCAATTGGAAATGATTCCCTGAACAGTTTGGCACAGAAATAAGTTTGTCTGAACTGAGGCTGCAAGAAAGCAAAAACAAGGACCACCAGCTGGGAAAGGCAGGGCAGAACGTGGAAAGACTCCATTTCCAGACATGTCATCAACCCCTGTCAGTTCTTTATCTTTTCAAAAGATTTAATCATTTTGTCATTTGACCTAGGCTTTCACCAAACCCAGCTGTCCCCACCGTAAGACATAGTACTAAAAAAAACCACTACAGAAACTCTTCAAGCAGGTGTAAATACTTTCAAAGATAAACACATAAAAGATAACAGAACAAAACCTATTTTTGCTGACTAGAGAAATGCAAATTTGCAAGGCTGCTTTTAATTTTTTCCCAAGTGTTTTGCTCCTTATTTGTTAAAAATCCATAAAATAATTTGGGCTGCTCATACTTTTGCTCAACACTAGATTCTGCATTCAGCAGCACTCACAGAAATCATAGTCTAGACTTTCAAAGGTACGTGAGTGAAATGAGAAACATGGGTTATACTATCTTTTAATTTTACTTCTATTTCTCAAGCACATAAACAGTTCTGAAGATCTCACATGACTTTTTTTTTCCTACCTTTCCCCTCCAAAGTATTGAATGGGATGGAGTCCCACCAAAGGTTTCAGCCTTACATGGATATGGGAGTTGGGATTTGTCAAATTTTTTTAATCTAGGTATGACATAGAGATCTAACCATCTTTTAAAAGCAACTGTCTCTGCACCTAGATCAATAGTAAAGTGTCTTATGGAAGCATTAGGAAACTTCCTGAACTGCACATTTTAACAGGTCCATAGGTAGAGGCAGCATCCACATGGCAATGTGCCCTTCTCTACTTTGTTTCTCTAGTGACAAGCAAAATGTCTAAAAGAGCAAAGGAGAGACTGGTGTCTACTTTGGATTTTGTTGGGAGCACAGTGGGTGCTGGGCTGGGAGTGCAGGAACAGTGCAAGCTCTGAGCAAGGCAGGGCAGTGGGAAGGGGCATAGCTCCTCTCCCTTACGTTTTGACCCAGTGTCTGACTCGCAGTCCCACTTGACCCAGAAGTGCTCTTCAGAACAACACTAAAACAAGGACCCAACCATCTGACATACCAATGTTGGCTGAGAACTGTTCTAGCCAAGTATTTCCTTCATTAAGTATTTTTAATCTTTTCTTTGTCGTATGTTGCATCTATCAGTGTTACTGAAATAACAGAGGTTTGCTGAATAGCCCAAAGGACGAAAAGGCTCTTTTGACAGCTGTGTCTTTTAAAATCTAAATTTTGAGGGGTTCCAGGACATACTTTCCACTTTGATCCTGAATTTTCTTTAATTATGGCTTTGTGTTATGCCTGTTTGGTTTTCAAAATACAAAACAGGAAAGTCATAAACTAGTGGGAAGATAAGGGTTACTCCTTCCTTCGAAAACATAAGTATACACACGGTACATTTTATTTTATTTTTAAATGGAGATGTCTTGCTCTGTATGTAAACAGGTCTAAGAGTTATCATTTGCATTAAAACACTATGGCCACAAAAAATGTGTAATTTAATTGTCACCCACATCTTCTATACACAAACAATTGTAACTAATTGCTTTAAAGTGCAATGCTTGGTGATTCTTATAAGAAAAAAAAAGTGGAATCAGTGAAAATATAAAGTATGGAGAAAAAAAAGGCAACAGTAACTGAGTATGCATATAGCTACTTTTCCAAACTCATTGCAAAACCATTCATATAATTTAAAAGCATTGAGAAACGAGGTCAGCTTCTGGCAGATCGTGTGGTCCTGACTTCACTGAACCACTGTTCTGTGATCAGCTCCGTATGTGTCATCCTTCTGCTGTGTAATTTTGTTTTCAAAGTCTAAAGATATCATTAAAGTGACATGTCTGCAGTCTGGTATAAAAGGCTGAGTACTTTACAGTTAAAAAAAGTCACAAATTTGTTAACCATTAAAGATACATAGAACAGAATTGTTCTGTGATTACTGTTTAATCAGCAGAAACATCTTGTTTATTCCTTGGGACATGAGAGTTTCTAAGAAAACAATAAAAATATTGTTGCAAACATAGAAGTTCAGGTTTCCCTAAAGCTTAACAACAGCCCTCAGGTTTTGTATACTTTTTTCTTAATATCCTCTTCATTCAAACACCTTATCTCCTGATGTCTTAAGAGAAGGCAAGGTCTGGAACAACAGCTTTCATATCATTGTCTTAAAGCAATAGCAAGAAGAACTTAACCTAAATATTTAGCAAAAAATCTTGCACTAAGATACAAATCAATTCAACAGTTGATGACAATTCAGCACTACCTGGAATGTTTAAGACAGCTTTAGAGAAGAGGAAGATAATAAAAATAACTTGGTTTAGTAGCCTGAATTTCTCTGAAATAAGTTTGCTAGTCGGGGGGGGGGGGCTTTCTTTTCTCTTTGGTATGTTTTGTCTTTCTGACCATAATGAGTAATTAGACAGTACTCAAGCACTTTAAAAACAATAAGGGAAAGTGCAAATATGTTTGAAAATAAACAGCTTCCAAAATATTTTTAGGTATCAAAACTAATCAAAACTAATAAGAAATTATTGACCAAATAACAGCAAGAAAATGAACTGGTTTTAGAAATTTAGAGCTCAGGTTATTCAAACAATACCATAATTTTATAAGCATTGAGTTCAGTTAGAGTATTGACCTTCCAAATTACTGAAAAGTACATTTTTATAAGAGAAAAGTAAAAAGTAAGAGATCTTTGACACTGTCTTTGATACCATCTTCAAATAATCTAGTGGGATCAAAAAATTTAAAATTTAGAGTTTCACTTAAAATGTTTGGCATGCAGATCTAACTAGTTCAGGGAACCTGATCAATAAAGATCATCAAGCAGTCAGTCAGGAGAGAATTTCATCCTTGCTTATAGTTTGAATAGGAAAAACTCTTTGAGACTTCCATGTCTTTTGTAATTATCTTAAGTCAGTTTAGAATATATTTACTTGGTTTTGTAGGACTAAGTACTGAAGAACCTCGAGATCACAATATCCTGGCACCTGTAAACTGCAATTTAGAAATTACCTAAATTCCATATTAGCAATTTCTTTATCTGTCTTCTTTGGTTAGGATGTACTACATGAGCCAAATCAACAACTGATCATTCATATGCAGGAACTTCTTTTTATAGCACTTACAATGGAGTTTACACCACTGACACTGTAGATAAGCTCTAGGCATTTTTTTGTAGGTGATGCACAACGTAAATTTCTTTGATCTGTCACGCATACTTTAAAAAACACTTCAAATAGTTCATTTGCTATTGCAAGTAACTCTTAATTTTTCATGTAGCCACAGAAAATGAGAAGGCGATGAAACTAGCAAAATTCCAGAAACAAGTCTTACAGGGTCAAATCAGAATTAGCTTTTATCAAAAGTGCCAGATCTCATCCCTTCTAACTGAATAGGAATACCTTTCCTTTACACTTTTCTATGTTAAAAAAAATAACTATTGTAGTTTTGAAGAAACTATATTAATCCTCCAGTTTAGGGTCAGCTTCTGCAGGGTATTAAGGGTTCTTAAATGTTGCGACAAACAGCTGAAAAACTTATTACCAAATCTGCACATCAGGTTACAGTGGCCTAGCCACGTATGAGTTGTTTCATCCTGTGAGTTGCTATTCATATTTTATCTTTACCAGCACTCACCATTACCTGCTTATCAAGTCATAACTCACCACAGTGTAATTGTTACCAAGGAATTATCCCAGGGCCTCTGTTTTAAACAATAATGCCAAATACACTGAACTGTCCTGTGTCTTCTCTGCTTCCATGGGCTACACAATAATCTTGAACAATTATATTAGGAAATGTTTTGTATTGTCTTAATGCTCAAAGCAATGAGGGCAACTGTACTACTACTAGATCTATTTCTTTTCATTTGCTAGAGCAGTAGCCTATATTTGATTTAGACAATTAATTCTTATGTATCTGAAGTTAGGTAAAACAATCTCACTATATAGTAGGTGGTCCCTAGTATGAATCAGTAACAAATTCCTAAATTTACTAAATGGGGAAAAAATTTCTGTATTCATTTCAATTTTGCAGAATAATGTATGGATAATAAAGTATAATTCTAATATAATATGAGTAAATATAAGAAAAACGCAGAGACTAATATATGGGAATCTGACACTAAAATACTGGTGCCAAAGAGCTTCTTTGTAAAATAGGAAATGTTACATAGTGTTTATTGAATAGCCAAGTTGTTTAGAGTAGTAAAGGAGAGCATTCACTGTGCAGACATAATGATCTTCAGTGACTAGAAGATAAAATGACAGGGAAGGTTCAATGTATATGAAGGGGAAAAAAACCCATAAAGTATTTACTTCTATAGGAGGGAGCTTTGAGCTGGCTTATACCTCTTAAACTGGATAATAGATAATTCTGTGAAAAAAATTGCTCAGTGCTAAGTAGAAATAAAATATCAATCTGAAAAACTGGAATTATTAAGAAATTATTAGAAAACAGAGAGATCATTATACCACTTTATAAATTGAAAATTCACATCATGAATGCATTCAGTGCTGGTGGCCCTGGTGGAAAAAGAACATAGAACAACTGGTAAAGGTACAGAGAAGATCAAAGATACAGACTGATCAAAAGACGACAAGCAAGTAAATACAACAGTTTCTCTATGATGAACAACTGAATTAGGACTCCCCAGCTTCGAAACAGAAAATCGAAAGGGAAATGACTGAAGAATAAAAAATTATGAGCAATCTAAATGAATCCAGAACAGTGGAGTTTTGTCTTTTTCAGCACAGAAATATCATAGAAAACCACAGCTAGCAAATTCAAAACCGAGAAAGGATGTGATCTTTACAAGATGAGCTCTTAGACTATGGAAATCCTTACTGCAATATGCAATTTAGAAAAATTAATCCATGTATAGCCATTTATTTATTCATTCTTAAATGTTATTTCTTGTTTCTGCCATTCTCTGAACCACAAACCACTGAAGAATATTGAATACCGTGGGACAATAATGCTGTACCCTATTTCCTCACCCTCTTAGCTAGACCTGTTACAACTGAGAAGAACAGTGGTAAATGGATCTTTGCTCTCATCCCGTGAAGAATTTCTGTGCTCTGAGAGGCTGACAAGTTGAAATACACACTGCTGACTGACAGCTCAAACAGTAAGCTGTCTTGGGGTCCCACTGCTTTGCACAGGAAGTTTTGAAGCTGCAAGAGTTCAGTGATTTTCACAAATGCTTGGCCATCCTGGAGCCATCCAGCACTATCAGGCGTTGAGAGCTCAATTCACTGGGTGCATGGAAAGCTGGGACAAAGTGTTAAAGTAGCATCTATATCAGATATTGCAGCCAGTGAACACTCTCATGCAGAGATTTCCCCTGAGTCTGAGCCATGGAGAGAGCAGGAAGCCACTTCTGGCCTCTCTGAAATTTCTGGCTTGTCTTCACATTCAACTGTTGATGCAGTCAGTCAAAATAATCCAGTATTGTGATGACAGATACTGCCATATCTAAATTGGGGAAGAAGATGTGACATTTCCTAGCTTGCAGTCAGGAAGAAAAAAAGAGGGGGTGGGAGTGCTTTCAATTGCTCTCTGAAGCAGAGTTAAAATTTTGGAAGAGGCATTGCTCTGTACTCTTCCTACAATGCCTTCTGTTGTTTCTCTTACAAACAGGACACTAACTAGAGAAACACGGCTGTTCTTATGTTCTTGTACAGGATTTGTCCATTTTTATCTGGCCATATTTAGCAAAATATCAAACAGCCTCCAAAAAAGCCTCATAATCAGAGTATTTAAATAGAACAGGAAAAAAACCCCAAACCTGATGACTGAGGCATAGTTGCAGTTTATTCTTCCAAACATCTCTCTTTAAGAGAAGTATAGCATCATTGCTTTTGAGTCCAGCTGACCCAGGTGGTTTCTGTTCAGGAGTTGCTTTCTTTCAGATATGTGGTCATGCCAGTGACCACAGTAGCACTAATGAATTTTTCAGGTTATCTGCTGCAGTTGGTAGCTAGGTCATCATGGCTCCTTCTTTTTCCTGAGATGGTGAAGAGGAGACAGGGCAATACAGACCCCTACAGAAATTGCAGTTGGGATGTTCAGAGAGAAAAGGCAGGGGCATGTAGCTGGTCCCAACCACCTGGTCTCACCAGGTTCTTAGCATAGTAGAAATTACCTGTCAGCAACATCAATCAAGAGCTCTAGAAGCTGAGACATGGGCAAGGGGTTTTGTGGCTAACCTTGAATAGAAGCTATCAATGTCATTGTTCAGAGGACCAGAAATGGCATTCCTATCATGACCAAACTCACTGTCATAATAAGCCAAGTCTGAGACATTACAGCTTCTCTGTGAAACAAAAGAATATGTTTTCCTCTGGTTTATTATCATTTGATATAGATTTCCCTACATCTGAAAGCTTCAAGTTGTTTATAAAGGCCTTTACAAACCAAGCTGTTTAGAAACTACCATGTGACATGAAAGTACCTGATCTTCCATGGCATTGTTCTTTAAATGTCTGTTGGTTTTTAGGTGTACAAGAGATGTTCTTGAAAAAAGGGGAAAAAAATCAGAAAATCCAATAGTTATCTGATTAAAGCCACAGAATTTCACCCATTAGGCAAAAACTCTAACAGAATTATTATTCTGGAGTTCACTGTCTTGTTCACACCTTTATATTCATGTCAAAAAATGTTTTTAAGTTATTCCATATTGAAACAAATGCCAAAACATTGGTTGGAAGGGAATTGCTTTGGTTTTTTTTAAAGCAGAGACTCTTTATGTCCTTCTTAGTCCAAATTATAGCCAAACAATTTGGGGTTCCTTAGATATTTACTTTCCCACTGAGCCACACCTTACCAAATGAAGGTTTGTAAGACTGAAGTAAGCAATGTATGAAATGGAGGCCCTTCTACACTTTGCTGCACACATTTTTTAAATTAAGACATGAACAATTAGGAGCTGTGTATCATCCTGAGTTAAGTTTCACAGCTGTTCTTGTTCTCCAGAGACTTTTTTAGTCACTTTACTCTTGTTTGATCCATTCATCCAATAACTTAACTCTATTCATATTCAAGGCCTAATACTAAGAGTCTATATTTTGTTTTGTAAGCCGTTTGAGGAGGCTTTACAAGGAAATTCCCTAAGATATAACCATGCAGGGGTGGAGATTTTAGTATCCATAAATAGACTCTGACTTTATAAAGCCTCCTGTACTGACAAAGTACAAGAGAAGACGAGATTATTTGCATGTGAAGTACTTTTCTGTGAATCTTCATACGTGACAAATGTGGCATCTGGATTGTTGTTTCAATTTTGCATGAGTTTTAGTGTTTAAGTAGACAGCTGAAAGATAGCAGACAAATTGGAATGTATATGTGGTTGGCTGATTGACCCATTCACAATTACAGGAATAGAAATGAAGCAACAAACTGATAAATCTAATTGGTTTGAAAACTGAAGTAACTACACATAAAATATCATAATCCATATCTTGCTCTTGCTAGCAGGTCTCCCAGGAAAGCAGCAATGCTCTGTGTTGAAGATAAGTAGCTACTTATATGTAAAAAGCCAGATAGCAATAACTAAGAGACTATTTTATCTATTTGATATTTCACTAAGGATTTCTTAGACCATTTCTGCCTACCATTCAGTGTATAAAACACCCTAAGTAACCTTTGCAAATGGCTTTGAACATACTGCTTTGTAAAAGTTCTAGATTTCTATTAGATTTTTAATTGAAAACTATTACAATTATTCAGTAACATCAAAGACAGACCTGCAAACATGTATCCTTATTTTTGACAAACTCAGGTAAGTCAACTGAATGCTATTTTAAGTATTCTCTCTCATTTTTACAACATACACTTGACTTTTAGTACAATGGTCTCTCTTCAGCAAAAAGCGATCTTTTTTTTTTTTTTTCTCTTAGTGGATTTTAAATTGTCAGGTAGCATTTGGTGTAAGGCATTTTTGTTATCTCTGAGTTAAAATCACTTTTGAAGTAATTATTTGAAAACAATGCACATATTTCATGATTAATTCTAATTTTTTGACCTTCTGTTAACCAAACTGTAATTTATACATTTATAATTGGCAAGGCCTACTTTAGGGATAATATGACAATACACAAAAGGTAGTGTATGATATTATAACTATAATATGTCTGTATGTACTGACTTTATACATCTTATTTATCACTGAGGTGTGGTTATACTTAAAAGAAAACACTTTCACTTTCATTTTCTATTTAGAGTAATTGAACAACAATTTTGCCACTTCACTCTGATGTAAATTCATTGGGATAAGATGTAAGTTTATAAAGAATTTTTCTTTGAAAGCAGTGAAAGACAGATTAAACTCAACTTTCTCTTTTATATAAATCCGTAGAATATGCCAAATTTATTCATATTTTTTAAAGAATACCCTGAAATTAATGGAAAAATCACAGACCTCCTAGATTCACATACGTTAGAAGATGTTATTTTACCACTTACTCTCAAATATTTTGTAATGACAAGTGGGGCCAACCAAATAGATAAATCAAATAAAAAACACACAACCTCTTCTATTTTAAAGCTATCATATAGGTGAAGTTAAATATCTTTATTTAAATTTTTGTAGTTCACAAAGGTTTTGGAAATATTTATTATAAGGGCAATGTAGTGAGACTTTTTTTGAAGTACACTGATAGGTAAACAAAGTTTTAATGCTTGAAATATATTTAAGCAGTAGGAACGTTTCTCTGACTTTGAGTAAAGAAGTAGATCTAAAAGAATTATTGTATATCAAACTAACCACTAAAGCAGTGCATGCACACTTGTGTGCATTAAAGATATTTTCAGTTGCTGTTTTCAGTAGTGGGAACGGTTTTTACAGTCTTCATCTTAGATTTTTAAATGCCTTCAGATTTAAATGCCTACATTTCTTCAGTCAGATATTTTTCTAAAAATACTTCCACATAACACTAAAATATATGATAACTAATTTTCCTCATTTATGCTAAATATCTGATTCAACTTTTCAACTATAAAATTTCACTTTTTAATATCATCAACTAATCAATAATTGTAATTAAAATACAACATATTCTCAAGAACAATGAAATATTAATTAGAATCTTCTGATAATATTTTAAAATACTTTTTTTAAAATTAAAAATATTGATACTCTATATAGCCATAGCATAGAATTCTAAATATTTCTATCATTTTTGACCAGACTTCAGAAATAAATCCTTTACCTTTTTATTCAGATGGGGAAACCAAGTAGTGATCCAATATTATTACATTTCATTAGCTCTAAAATTACATAATATGAGAATACAAGAGTAACACAATGTTGTACAGCAAAAAATCTATGCTCTTTTCGCAGTAGACTGTAAATTATAAGCAGACTGAGAGATAAATAGACATACCAAAAATACTTTAGAAACTAAAATATCATTTTTAAAATTAAATAACTCTAGTTCTATAATTAAAAAATTACATTTGGAAATTTAAATAATTAAAAATAGCTTAAATTTTAAAACATTGCTAATTATTACCCAGTCTATTATTTTCTATTCATTCATCACACAAATAAATTCCTTAATAATGTCTATAAACAAATATGTCTTCTTAGTAAAGAACAAAACACAGTACCCAAACCAGTATTTTGCAAAGGAACAAACAATCATATTAATTTAGGTTTTACTGAGTCCTTATCTTTAGCTTACCTAAGAAATAAAGTCTGCAGCATACATTCCTCTTTGAAGTCTCTGCAGCACATTCCTACTCTGCTGAGACCATACATATGCTTTATATTTATGTATATCATTCATATGGAAATACATTACGTTAAAGAGCCTCAACGCCACAGTGTAAGAAAATTGTGGATGGTAGTGAGAATATCATGCTCTTGGAGAGCTTCATAAAGCATAAGTTATTAAGTAAGCACTGTCTTGAACCTGAATTCAGCTAAATAAAGATGAAAGCTTGTCAAAAAGTTGAAATGATACCTTACGAAATTGATGAAATTAATATATTATTATAAGTCATGAATAGTTTAACTACAAAATTAGATGGGCAGATATGCTCTCTTTAATCACATTACCAAGTCCCTCTATTGTAGGCACAGATGTGTAATCATATTTCCATAAATAATTATTTAAATTATAATCTAAACATTCAACTACTGTTAATATTTAAAATATACTCATTGATGTTGTGCTATAGAGTAAAGGAAAAAAATATAAATGCTGCCACAGGTAATTATTAGTGGCTTGGCTGTCAGTTAGTCAAATCAACTAAAAGACCAATTATTCTGACGATACACAGGTTGAAAGGCTGGTTAAAGTTGAGTTCATTGCTGACATTAGGTCATATTTGGCAAGTTCTTATTCTACAGCAGTGGGGGTGAATTTCCTGTGAATTATTATAATGAGGATATTTTGGATTTGAATTCACATACAATAACTTTTTTTAACTTTAATCTCTTAATCTTGCTTAAACCCCACACAGAGCACATTTCCCATAGGGCATGTTCTGCATTACATTTCCTGCTAGAAAAACAAAGGTTTAAGTAAAGACACAGATTAAAACACCAAGTACTTCCTACTAAACCTCCTTTTCTTTAGTGCATGTCAATAGAGGCCTGGGTAGGTCATGTAAGAAATTCTGCCTCCAAAAGACAGTAAATTGCTCTTGAAACTTCTACACACAGCATACTGTCATATCTACCTCATGGAATATGTTTCCCTTCAGAAACATCAACTCGGAGGTGATTTTTCAGATGAGTGTAAGCAGTCTGGAAGCTGCAAATCAGTCAGATGAGCAGCCTGCTATGGTCTGCTGCTGTTGATTCAGAGAACAATTATTTCCTTTGAAAGACCCATAATACCTTCCTTCTTTATTTTGTTTTCATTTAAAAGAAATATTTTGACACACAAAACGTAAATTAGACAAGGATAGCAAAGTTTCTAAAAATATCTCTCCAATCACTCTGAAGAATATTTTTAGTTTGCTCATGTGTTCATGCATGCTAAACACAAAACCAGAGCACCCTAAGAAATCTCAAGCTTTACTCTCCATTGGTCAAAATTTTTCATAGTTTTATTCAACAAATAATTCTACTTATCTTCTTCAGTCATTACATGATTTCAGTACTATTTACTGCTGAAAAGACATACTAAACCAGCTGCTAAAATGTTGAGAGAAAAGACATCTAAGTGTTTTGAACCAAATTCAAGTATTAAGCACCATAATGCTGTGTTCATACTCAGGGCACTGCATCAATAATTTTGTCTCTCCTTGTGTACAAATAGCCTTATCAATTGGTTCTTATTTGTAAATTTTATTCCTGCTGCAAAAAATTAAGACTTATAAATCATATACTGTTCTTACTTACTGCTAACTGGTAAAAAGAAAAATGAACAGAATTCTTTTTAATACAATGAGATTCTTCATCCACTAAACAAGAAATAATGGCTGGGTGAATTCCACAAACAACTTAAAGACTCAAAATATCACAGAAACTATATGGAAAAGAATTAAGGCCACTCATGCATTTGTAAGTAAATAAGGCAGAGACACTTTGTCTCCTGTTTAGATGCCATGTATGTAAATAAAAACTGAAAACTTTTTAAATAGCCATCTTGTGGTACAATAATAATTGCCAAAATTACCAATTCTCTTATTGTTGGCTGCAAGCACTTGCAGTTTCCCTTGTCCATTACTGAGCTCCTGAATTGTAAATGAAGGGCATCATTATTTAGCTGCATTAATAGCTAATTTTAGTAAATTCAATTAGTTTTAAGTACCTGATACGTTAATGTATTTAGCTTATAGTGTCTCCTGCTATTGGATTTCTTGAAACTAAATATTACTTTATCAAAATGCGAGCCGACATATCAAACTCGATTTGTCTTCATTTATAATGAAATACCATTGTTATTGTTGGAGTACTGTATGATATGATTTGACTTAGAATACAAGCTTAGATTAACTAGTACTTGCAGTTAGAAATAGCAGAATTTTTTGGCTATATTTATTGCATTAGTATTTATATGAATTAGACGGTAAAAGTAGAAAATGCTGAGGTGTATTTCCATCTTGGTAGAAGATGAATATTGTTTCAAACTACTTCACTATCCTAATAGCTATAAGATCACTATTAAATCTTGTCTTTTATTTATCAATTCAGCTTCAGAAACTGTCAGTGATGCAATGTATTTAAAGGGGGAAGAAACTTAAATCATGACATCTCAACACATGAGTTTTGCTCTGCATAATATCACTCTTAAACATAAAATGTTAACATTCTACATCACTTTCAAAATTAAAAAAAAGATATATCAGGTATATTTTTCATAGCAATCCTTATTAAAAGTATACATCTCTTTATAGCAATCACCATATTATAGGAGGTGGAATTGTATACAATATAATTGCAGAGGGATTCTTTTAAAATAAAGATACAAGGTCTGTTAAGTAACATGAAAGGGAATACTTTTTTTTTTTTTTTTTAATTCTACAGCCACTTGATCTGGGATTAGCAGATCTTAGGCAATACTGTATTTCCTTAGACTGCAAAGCCTCAGGAGGTTTAAACAAATATTCTTTTTACCGTTTCAGGATACAGTCTCTCCCGGGAAAAAAATTACCAAGCCTTTTTCTCCTAACATTTTATACCAAAAAAATAATTGGCAAATAAGAAGAATTTAAATTCTAAGAAATGAATAGTAATGAACTGATAACTAAAATATTGCTTAGAGGTTCAAATACAGAAAGATTGCAATAATAGTACTATTCTGTTAAGCTATGTATACTTCATTGAAGCCAGCGGAAAGGAAAACATACCATATCACCACCATACCGCAGGCATTTTCATACAACCTAGTGCAAATTCAAAGCTTTCCCTGGCTGTGTCCAATAAAACAGCCACAACTATTTTTAAATACATCAGGAGTCCATGACCCCATAAGTAGTAACTTCCCTTTCTTGATGGAGTGCGCATCTCACTTTTGTAAGTGTCAACGGTTTCTGGCTGGCTGGCTAGAGACCACAGCATACTCTGCTTTTCTCCCAAAAAGGCCATGTCATTCTTATACAACTTAATCAGTGGCTACATACAGGAAAGCAACACTGCAGCCTTTCTGATCATTTTAATGAGGACCCCTGGCTATTCAGTCATTGAAATATAATTGACTTGCTCTTCTCTTATTTTCATAATAGACACTCCAACCTAGACCAAATTTATTTTGCTACAAGAAATGTCAAGAAAGATTGGAAGTTTTCTGAGTGTCCCCATTAAAACTGAAAACATGCCACCCTGTCTTTTGCATTAGCTGCGATCATTTTGTATAGAACTCATTATGCAGATACAAGATGCAAATGTTTCATCTATCTCACATCTAACCAAGCTGCAAGTGCCAAGAAAATAAGCATGAGAAAAATAATTTTCATTCTATGTATATGCCTACTCCTGTGGTGCTTGCATTGTGTCACAATGCCAGTACCCGTGTGTGCGCGTGTACGCATGTGCTCATAGATAATATACATACAGCTCAAAGTCCTAATATCTTAATTCAGGTAAAATCTAAAGGTTACTTGGCACACATCATCACAGTCAAAAAAGAGCCTCTTTCTCAAATGAGACAGCTCCGTGTAATAATAACTATTGCTTTATAATCAAAGGAGTAGCAGAAACCATTTGAATGTAAATATATCGTCATGCACAGGAATGTCTTCAGTGTTGGTTTTTAACTAGAATAATGAGCATGTGCATGTCAGATCTGTTATTTTGAATAAGTCCTAGTCACTTGCTATGACCACTCAGTTCACTAAATAATACATGAGGTAAAGAACTGAGTATACTGTATGCTAAGTTCTGCTCATATCTGGCTGGACTATGACACACATTTCCCAGTTGAACACAATATTACACAGGATATCTAGCATGAAAAGTCATTCGTTGTTGCTCTCTCTAACTGTGCAATTTGCAGTGCAAGGCTCTTCCTGCCAATTATTAACACACACAGCATCTCATCAATCCTACCAGTAAAGACTTTCCCTATTACACCAAGGTTTTTCAGTCATTTAAATACTTAACCATATAGGTGTCATTACTTAGCATGCTACTAAACAGTCAAAATAAAAACCTCACATCTCACAATTTTCCAGTCAGGTTTTCAGCCATCTACATTCCCAAAAAACTCTATATTTGAATTATCCATGACATAGGCAATGAACAATGAAAATATCAGAAACATAAGTGCTACGAGATCTGATATTTTTAATCTGCATTTGAATAAGGAAAGTGAATTGATTTTTACAAGACTTAGAAAATTCTTTTCGGATGTATTATATATTGTTACAAAGGGGACAGAAAAATCATACTTTACCTTCCAGCAACTGCATACAGAAATAATAGAAAGGGGTGGCAAAACAGATATTTTAAGTCAATATTTAATGTCATACATTATAATTTTTGCTCACAAGAGTCCTGACAATTCCCTTACCCATTTTTAGCATAAAAACATGAAAGTATCATTCTTTCTGGCATGTTTGCACAGTTTATTTTGATGTCCCTACATACAGGGCTTGAGAAGGAGTGTTTCTGGGCCTCATTTGAAAGGGGCGCTGTGCACCAACCAGCCCCAGCCCTAGAGGAATGGGGCCGGGTCCTTCCTGTCTGCCCCATGCTTGTCTTCTCCTACAACTCAAAGACGTTGCTACACAGCACCTTCAGGAAAAAAAGCTTTCTGAGCATCATGCAAGCTATCTGTTTGCATGTACGTCCTGTCACCAAGCCGTGGCCCCCACGCTCTCGCACAGATTACTCTGGGCCTGGCAGAAATAATCAGCATACAAGAGGGAAAGGAAGAACCCCTAGGCCTCCTCTGGATCAACATCAGTGCACACGTTCGTGCTACTTTGGCAACATAGGGGTGTACCTCACGGAGCACTTTGTGCACAGCAGCAGCACTTGGACTCTAGCAAATAAAGGTTTCAGTAACACAAGCATGTACAAATACAGCTTTATACACATGGATAATGTTATCTAATTTTACTGTTTAGAACTGCAGCTGTTGAGGTGACTTTTTTCTACTGCAGCTGCTTTACAGATTTTATATACAAAATTTCTACATTGTGAGATTTCCACTAAATTTTTTATGGAAATCATGAAAAAAATGTTCAGGCTTATCATGGGAATTTCATCTTTAATTTGGAATTGTGAATAAGTGTATAAATAAGTAAATCTTTGTTTTGTAGCCCAGCTGTGTGTTCAATAAACACTTTAACGCATATAATTCTTAATGAAATAACAAGACCTATCATATAAATTAACAAAAAGTAAAAATTTTGCAGCTAGTGTCACGCATAATGTCCCACACTTCATCTGCCACACTGCCTTAAAAGTGAAAATATTTCATAAGAGAAACTAAAAGGACTTTTTTTTTTAATTTGCTTGGTTGCCTGATGTCTGCCAGGTGCAGATGAGATGAAACTCAGCTGGCAGCAAACACTTGAACTCTTCCCATTCACCCTTCCTGTCCTGTGATGCCCTTCCTGCTCTCAGCCTGTGTCCAAGCAGCTAATGCATCTGATTTCCCTGACTCTCCGACTACTGCATGATCCTTGGGTTGTCTAGGTAAAATATTTCACCTCTTGTCCCCTTCTTGTTACAACCCACTTTAAGACATCATTGCTTCTCTTTTTCCACAGATTCTCATCTGGTTCTTGTCTGTGGTTAAGTGCTCAACAATACTCTCCACTCTGGCCTCAACCATACTCCTATTTTCCCCAGGCAGTCCATCCAGGAAGAGGCAAGATTTCATTCCCTGCCATGCAGGTCAGGAAGCACCAACCCTCACAAGTGCTGTGCATGAACTGTCTGTATAAAAGTGTACTTGGTCTGCAAAGCAGATTCACAGGGAGAAAAAGAAGGACTATCATACGAAATGATCAGTTTTGGAACCCAATGGGTTTGATTCTGTTACTGATTAATCTTTTCTCCTTGGAGAAGGAAAAGGCAGAGAGACCTCAGCTTCATCCTGTTTTCTGTGTGAGAAAGGACCCTTTCAGTCAGGAGATTACCACAAGCCACCTCTCCTTAAGACGATGATACCCGAGGACTAAGTCTGCCTCACATGGCTGGGGGATTTTATTGCAGTCCAGAGGGATATGATTTAGAAAGGTGGTTGTGCCACCCATGTAGACAACAGGTGCTTCTTGTGACACAGAGAAAATGCTGCTCAGCCACAGCATGATAACATCCCTCTACTTCCATTCTTCAGCAAAGCTCCTACTTCCAGTGCTCCCTCATTAGCCTGGAAGACCCTCCATGCATTGTCACAGACATCTTCCTTGTTCACCTCTATCTCAGCCATCTCTGTGCTATTTTTCAGACTGTTTTCCATTTCAGGAAACCAGTATTGCTGTTCTATGTTGATGTCTCTGAGGAACCACTTCTACAGTCTCTATACACAACCTGCAAGTGACACATTCATTCACTTGGAGAGGATGGCTTCAAAGCCAGAAATTAGGTGAAATGAAAAGTAAAACTGGACAGGGAGAAACCTTATTGTATTTGATCTCAGGGAAAGTGAAATTTATCATTTTCAGTTTGCATGTCACTGAAATCAAAAAGTACTGTCACACTCTAATCAAAAAGTACTTTTACATAAATAAGTATAATTATTTGCGGAGTAGGTGGTGTTTGTGGTAACTGAGAGTAGCAGAATTCAGACCCTCTATTTAGTGCCATTTCGTCAATATCCAGAAGCACTGTTTTTAACTTGTTTTGGAAAAAAACCCCACTACCAAATTCATACTTCAATGTGAAAATAACAGAATGTGGAAATGTGAAAAAATAATTTGGCTTGGAAGGGACCTTAAAGATCATCTAGTCCAAACACCCCTGCCATGGGCATGGACACCTTTAACCAGACCAGGTTGCTCAGGGCCCCATTTAACCTGGCCTTGAACACTTTCAGGGTTTGGACATCCACCATTTCTTTGGACAACATGTTCCAGTGCCTCCTCACCCTCACAGTAAGGAATATTTTCTTGATATCTATTCTAAACCTACTCTCTTTCAGGTTGAACCCTTCCCCCTTTTACAGTCATGTACATGCCCTAGTCAAAAGTCCCTCTTAATTACAGAACTTGACTTATAGGGGGGAAAAAAAAGTTATGATCAATTGCAGGTAAATCCAGGATATTTTGGACACCCCAAAGGAAGAGTGGGCCACTGGGTAAATGATGGAGATTTATAGTCACTTTCTCACTAAACCAATCTGGACCAAAGTCAGTAAAAAGTCTCTAGTTCTCTCAAGCAGGCTGATGGAGGGGAGAAACTGTATTGCTGCTGGAGCATAAATAAGGAATTTTAGAGCTCGACAACCTCTGCTGAGTGTCAAAAGACAGAATTGATTCTAGCAGGAATCAAGCATCAACTTACTAGTTAGAGTCTGAGTCCTACCATCTACCTGACACTATTTTTAACAATTAGCCAGCAAAGGCATTAAGAAGCTGTAGATCTTTAAAAATAGGTACGAAGGCTGGAAACAGGGATAACCACATGGTCGAGATATGGTGACATATTTCACCTTCTTTCTCCATTTCACAAGTTATCAATGAGAATGGCAAGACCCATTAAAACTGCCTTCCCATGTTTCCATATTTGCCAGTGATTAATTGAAGTTGTTGGTCTTAATAAATGCATTACTGTCCTTATCCTTTTATCATTTCTAATCTGTTTAGCAATTGGAAATATCTGCAGTTTCTATCCATATATATACATAAATACATGTGTGTGGGCATGCATCAAATGCCATTGTAGTTATGATACAGTTTATTCAGTGTCATATATAAATAACAGCTTTATTCTTTTACCTTTGCATGGGGAAAGTATGTATTTTGTCGAAATGAGCCATGATCAAAATATCACCCCAAAATACTACTTTTGGGGAATTTCCAGTTTAACCAAAAAACTTGTATTATTTAAAAACAGAACAAAAACTGTATATCTAGATTTTCAGACAATTTTCTATGTCTTTGCTTATACTGTGTAATACTTCAGAGCTACACTCTGTCCTGACTGATGCTTTTAGCTTTTTTCCTCATTTGAGCAGGGGAAGCCTAGGGCAGTGGATGTCACTGGGACTCAAGGTGCCTCACAGACAGGCATGCTTGCCTTCAGCAAGTCTACAGATTTGGTCCTCGGGAGATCTTGGTATCTCCAAGGAGAAGTGGCAACTAAAAAAGCATTCTGAGTATCCACATTTCAGATGTAAACACCCAAATCCTTTTGAAATCTTTAATCTTCCTGAATAGAATTGCTATTTAATTGCAATGCAAGCATCTGAGCTGCTCACCCTGAACTGTTTGTGCAATCAATAGCACTTTAAAAAATTGATTAATCTGATATTATACAGATATCTAAAGTAAGATAAAATAAATCACACCTAGAATTGCTTATCTTTTTCCGGATTCTTGACAGTATAAGATGCATAACTGGGATTTGGAGACTTACATTGCGAGCACCTACATTCGCTCAGATGAACACTATTGCCAGTTGCCTTTTCTCAGTGGGAGACTACTGTATGTCCCATCCCAACAGGGAATCAGTGATCATAAATGCATCAATGATTCTGAGATACAGGATCCCCAATCTTGGTGATGTGTCAAATAGATCTCTTTCAATGTGAGGAAAAAGGCACTGTTCTGTCCGTAAGCATGGCTAAATTCAAATACAAATGAAAGTTTTTTCCAGATAGTTAAACCTGTACAAATTGTGATGCAAATAGGAGTTCACAGTGAGAGTAAAGGGCTCACCATCAGCGTTTTAATTTCTGGCTGCCCATTGGAATACATTCCCTCTGGTATTCAGTCATGATCCTGGTATTCACACCAAGTAATGTCTTGCTTTGCCAGTTACTGTTCGGGAAGACATTGTTGGAAGGTGGTGCTTTGCATCCAAAGTTCTTGAAAGCACAGAAACACAGAAAGATACAAACAAGTAGAAGCAAGTCTCCTTAGCTAAAGGTATTGTTCCAAGCCTGTCAGTAAGCGAGTGTGTCTCTACTACATTGAGGTCCAAGACACGTACCAATATAGTTTGGTTTCTTGAGTGTAATCAAGTTGACATCTATCTACACTGATTACCCTTCAGAAGGGGAGAGGGAAATTCGGGAGGTGGGAGAGAGGTTCTCTTCTATCTGGTGGCTTCAGAAGTATCCTCCACAGGGTAGCTTTGGCCGCTGGGCATAGCCCTGAGAGATGGGTGGTGAGTGAGGAATCATCCTGGAGGTCTTGTGCCTCAGAGATACTTTTTCCTATTCCTGCTTGCACCTCAGGGGAGTAATTTGTTGCTGGTCTATACCAGCAGCAAATTATAGCAACCACTGTGCCAGTTCAGCTTGCATCTGGGAACTGGAAGAGGCAGGGGAGTGAGGGACAGAGGGCTTTGGCCTTTGCCTGACCATCTGCCTGGTGAAGTACTGGTACTATTTAGTCAGTTTTCCACCCACTCTCCACTGTATGATGCAGGGGAAGCCACAGCAACTCTGAAGCTTCATAGTCCTGACTGTGCTGTCTGTCAAACACAGCTCAATCTGACTTTTTCTTCTGACTCTTGCAATTCACGATGATACAAGAATTTCCAAAAACATGACAGCCAGACCTTGCTCCACAGAAGCCCCTTTGCATCAGAGGGATGGTGTATAGCTCAGTTCTAAGCTCTTCAAAAGTCAGTCAAAGAAGAAATGCTGACTATTTTTTCTCGTATTTGTGTAGCATCCTGACCATCAAATAACACTGTTCTTCATGCCTAGCACAGCTTTATTACACTGCTCTGCAAATGACAAGATGCTGCTATTGCAAGATGCACCAAGTGAGTCTGACAAGTTACTAGCCGACCTTTATACAGATTGCATTTTTATTCTCTCTTTATGGTGGCAGTTTATCCAGACCCTCATTTTCAGCTCTTTGCATGATAGTTCAGCTGGTTTATACTGCTGTTTGGTTATCACATGGGTTTAAAATCATTGTTACAAACACAAGTCTGTGCTCATTGCCGACAGCATTAGATAAAGATCGTCTTATTAAGAGTGGGAGTGCTAAGTGATTGCTCTTCTTTTACTGGTCTTGTATCCAAGGCAAAAGACAGTCAGGAAATTAGACTCATCTCATTAATATATTACAAGCTTACCCTATGACCTTGAACTCATCTCCTCTGAAGAGAGTGAGCCCTTCCCCTGCCTGCCTGATTCTGACAGTGGTATTAGAAGATGGAGTGACAGCTCACTTTTTAAAATGTTGATTCACACACCACAGTTACACTGCTGGTGTAATCCACATAGGAACAATTTTTCACATCTTTCTGTTTCTACTCCTCTTGCTAAAGCAATTTTCTTAATCTTTGTGGTGTACCAGTATATGAATGTTGGACTGCCAGGAGACATTTGGATGTTTCTCTCTGGGAATCCTGCCGTTAGCTAGCACACTTATGTGCAGTGAGTGCATGGTCTCTTGGCTGACTTCACTGACCTCCATCTGTTAGACTGGCTGTGTCTGCTCACAAGTCAGTCAGACTGTTTCACTAGGACACAGGTGCCAGCAAGGATGCACTTGGATGGACAGCGTGCACAGTATTGCAGTACATCCTGCCTTCTTAAAAGAAAAGAGTAAATTTTGGCATGGTATGGCACTACTGGTTTTGGACTGTCATTTTCAGGTAAATGGACTTCCATTTTTGGGGAAATCAACTTCTATTTTCAGGGAAATCACTGAAGAAGGGGAGGACGGTTCATTATCAAAACACTAATTGAGAGATTTTCACATGCACCTCTGTTTGCATCTGTAAGTTCAATACTTCTCTCAGTTCTTCATTTGAAAGGGAGGTTGATGTGCAACACTTCTATGTTTCCCTTGATGGCTCCAGTATTTCCACAGACACTTTAAGTATATGTTAGAAGGAACCAGTAAATCCAAAGTTCTTACCTGAACATGTGTATTTAATCTTCACTTTCTTCAGTACATAAGGAGAAATTGGGATAATAGATGGTGGAGTAAAGTTTCAGATCATCAATATACCTACAGTAAATACTTCTAGCCAGTAAAAAATTGTCACCATATCTGACAACCCTGATAAATCTGATATCAGCTCACACACAGTTAGGACAGATTAATGTCTAACACAAAAGGCTGCATCTTTTTAAGCCAGAAAATCACCAAATAAGGTCTAAGAACTAATCTGACTATTAAAGAATTCAGAATGAATGTGTTTGTCAATGAGAGGCATTAGCAGTTTTTCATTGAGTTTTGGTATGTCCTGAGCTCTGCATGGTGTTACAAGGAGATATGCAGACAAAACAAGGTTTATAAAAAGCTCCACTTTGCAATCAGTCACTAACACATTGTCTACACGGCAGCTCTACATCATATTCTTGCAGTGGCTCATACCAATTCGTTCCTCTCTGCAACCAAAACTTTCAAACACGTCATTTATAACACAACCAGCACCTTTAAACTTTGGGTACAGGCTTATCCAAACTGAAAAAGAAAACTCTAGCAAGGGTCATTGCATCACTGGGTCATTGCTAATGTCACAAGATTATAATCATTACAACTCTGAGAAAAAATAGCCGGTATTTAAGAGAAGAATGACCTTTCTATCTTTTCATGACTATTCATGCTTTATATGACACTAAACTTTACTAAGATTTTCTGTAAAATCAGAGGGAAAAAGCAGAGAGCATAATTGCCTTAGTTCTGACATCTTTTTCTATAATTAAATTATATATTTATCCCACCAAAGAATTCATACTTTCAAATATCAATGTGACACTGATCCAAGGCAATTTACTGGGCTTACGTCAAAACACATTACTCCCCAGCATTCTCTCACTGCACATGTGCCTTAATATAGGTGCATAATGTTTAGAAGTGTTGCATTGAAATTTAAATTCAACCAGTTTTACTCAGTCACTGCGGACATACAGAGTTACAGAAGATTGTTTTAACACACAGATGAGCAACAAACTGAAGACTTTAATGATCAAGTAATGTCCAGCTCTGCACTTGCCCTCAATTGCTTAAATACAGAGTCTATTTGTAGCATCTGTTATTAATTTTGTGAGACATCGTCTTTGGCATCTTACCATTAAATAATAGTCTCTCTGAAAATTTATTGCTCTGAATTTTAGTACTGCATGCCAAATATTTTGATGTTTATTCAGATGAGACTCCCCTGTTGGTGAATTTGGTGTTATTAGCTGTAAAAATATTGTGATCAGTATAGAGCTCATTTTTATGTGAAGTATTTATTCCACTGGTTACAATAGACTGGAATATATTTTTAAAGACATAGCACTCTGCAAACTAATTTTACTACAGGCCAGATTGCAATCAATTAAAACAAAATTGTTAATATAAAGGGCTCCTCCTCTGCCCTGTAGGGTTTAAAAAAAAAATAAAAAATAAAGGCAGCAAGGTAAAGTGGTAGCAGAAACTTGGTGATACTGCCCTCCTTTCTATACACCTACCTCAACCCATTTGCAAACTGTAGTGTCGGCTCCACACACTGCCTCAGGGATGGGAGACCAGAAGTGCTGCAAACCAGGACTGATGTGCCTGACAGAGCTGCACAGCAAAGTCTGAGTGATGGCCTGAGCCATGCCCGGCAGTAGCCAAAATTATGAGTGGTTTTTCTTTCCTGGAGCACTGCATTCAACTACAATCACAAATGTGGCAGATGCAGTAGCCAGTCAGCTGCCAGTTGGTTCTATATATATTCTTACATTAAGTTTTTGAAAGCCATGAAAGAAAAAGGTTTTGCATGCAAAGAAATATGCTGCAGCTTGGTGACTTACAGAAAGCTTTGGGGGGCACAGACAGAGTGGTACATTGGGAGATCTTGTTTGGCGTACACCCGAATGCTTGCACTTAGAAGAAACATTAAAACCTGAGATATCTCTGACTGTGTAAGTGCTGTAGCTTGTTCCAGTGCAGATGGCATTAATTTAATGTATTATTTTGTCCCAAAGTATGAGCTGGGAAAGATGGTATTCAGCTAATAGGTAAAATTAATCACAGCTCTTTATGGTGATATTTTGCTCTAAAGGAGTTCAAATGTAAGAATAGAAATATTGCCTTAGAAAATAAAGGAGTCAGGAAAGACAAAAAGACCTAACAACTGAAATAGCTGAAAAATCCTAATACCTTTTTTCAAATAGTTTCTAAATTGATAGATAAGTGGAGTGTAATTTAATAGGAGGATGAATCTTGGAATATAGTGAAAATTAGTCATAAAAAAGTCATACCCTTTCATGACAGCTTGGAAACCTGAAGCTTTTGACTCCACATTCCCTATTGTTTTGTAAAAACACGCAGCAGACATTCTCAGATCCCATTTTATTGTCTGTTATTATGTTCATGTTCATGGATGAGTAAGCACTCTGAAACTGTGACTAACTTGTGGTTTAACAGTTTTCCCAAGTGCTCATCGAACACCAGTGCTAAAAGATGAGAGCCTGCCCTATCTGCAGACTAAAACGTGTTATTTAGATTTACAACTCTAAGTCAGTTCTTTTGCTGCTAAGGATAGTAGTGTGCTTGAGAGCTGGTGAACTTTGTAGTTTAGCCATCTATAAGAACTAAGAAAGTGTCTTCTACTTCTAAAAAAAAAAAAAAAACCGCATTTTGTCTCCTTCACACACACACACACACACACACGCACGCACACGCACATACAGAGAGAAAATCAGCAGCTCCATTAAGAAAGGGTTGGCAAGTGGCTTCCCAAGATCTCCCATGTATTTTCAGCAAGAACTCTACGAGCAAAGCACTTGGAAAACTAAGGACAAACAGCCAACAAAAACAAGAATTGGTTTACTTATTTTCTTGGGGTTCTTTGTTGTGGTTGGTTGGTTGGGGTTTTTTACTTTAATTAGAATTCTATTTAGATACAAATGATCTGGGAAGTAATATCTAAAAACCTACATTTTAAAAAAAAAATTAAAAAAAAAGAAAACACCAACCAGAACTGAGAACAATTTTACACCCTCTCTGGGAAAGGAAATCAAATCAAGTCTACAAGCCTTTATGCTACAATTCATCCTCATATAATTTGTAACAGCCAGGAAATTAGCACTAAACAATGAAGCTCATAATGGAAACATTGTGAGTGACAACATTAACATAATACAGAAAGAGCCTCACTGCCCGTGTACCAACAGCTAAGTTCCATCCCCTGTACACAGGATGCTCAAGGAAGAAAAAAGCAGGCCAGGTTTCTAACTGCTAATCAGTGTTGATAGAAGAGCAGTGTGCAGCAGGAGAAGAAAAAGATGAGATTAAAGTGAATATTGCACTAATGAGCATGTTCCTCCTGATGAAAGATTCTAATGCAGACTGTAAATCCCTTTCTCTCTTTCACATGCTTATCACAGATGTCTCCATCTGGCAAACTGAACAGTGGAATTATACTGGTAGATGCCAATGGACATGTATTTATGTCTGCAGCTAAAAAGGATGGAGGTGTTTTGAATCCAAAACCTGCAAGGTGCTTCAAAGCACCTGAATTACTCCCATCCCTGTGCTAGGTGGCACCTCTGCCTAAAGGAAGAACCACAACTTCTCTTTTTCTGTATTTCAAAGCCAAACACTGGTGACTTAATGTAGAACTCAGTATGCTGGTGTTGTTGCCTGTACCCTGAGAAAGCTCCATGAACTTCTGCTACTCATTCCATGGAGGTACTGGGCCATAAGATTGCAGATCCCAAGAGGGCTTAGGAATAAAGTGAGATCCAAAATATAATCCTCTACAGACTGATGTTCAATACAGGGGGTAAAAATACAAAAATTAAAAAAATTATCCATCAAATAAGCACCAAGAGACTCTAAGGGTTCCTAGTGTTAGAAACATGTATTCAAGAACACAAGAGTTCAGCATCACTGAAGAGATTTAAGAAGCTGATGTAGGTGTTCATTGCTTTTTTAAATTAAAGCACTCAGGTGTACAATAACTTAAATTATTTTTGTGCTCAGGATGTAGTCTTAATATCTATTTCTACCTTAATCGTGGTTTGCAATGACTTTACAAAGACTGCTTGCCATTTTTCCTGCATAAATCTTATGCACAGCTTATTGAGCAAACCTGGGATGCTGCTGGTGAGTCAGAAATAAAAAAAGGGGGGAAAAGATAGCAAAAAGGCAGCATCTATATCTTGCTATGTGTCTGTCTTTCTTGTTCTTCTTATGAGGGAAAAACAAAACAACTGTAAGCAGCAAGAGACATTTATATTTAGTACCATCACAATTTACATGTGGCTGAAAGTTGCTTCAGTTGCCCAAGGTGTGTTCTGCTGATTAAGTAGCACTAGACTGATACCTTCAGGACCATAACTACCACTGGGGCAATAAGGCCATATAGAGAGTTGTTTCAGCTTGAAAACAACCAAGACCTGACCTGGCTCCATGGGCCAGTTTTCAGACCTCTTGGACTCTTTGTATCAGACAACAACTACCCATTGTACTTTTATCCAAATTAGAACTCATTGATGTAAAATTGGGTGAAATTTCACATTCCAAACTGCAGGGGGCATATAGTAATGCAATAGCAGCTATGTTTTTATGGGTTATTTTATTAACTTAGAACTACAAACATTAAGCTCCTTTTCTACTCTATTTTTTACTTGAATAACCAATATTACATAGGAGAACAATTTTAAACATCCTGTAAACATTTTGACTGCAAAATTATTTTGTTTACCAATCATCCAGTAATAAAGAGTGAGCTTCGGCCGTGGTAAAAATAGCAATTAATTGACTCTCATTTTGAGTCACATGGTAGCTTACAGATGAAATTATATGTTTGTGTGACTGAAAATAATGAATAATACACAAATGAATTCATGCAATTATATGTCTAGCGTCCTGTACAAAGAACCGGTGAAGGTACAAGATCCTTTTGTTAGAAGAGCTACCTAAAATGCTATCTGCAGTTGCCAAATGTTGGGGGGAAATATTATTACAGCCAGAAACTCCAAAAATAAATCTATTTACCTGAACTAGCCTGAAGCATGAGGAAAAAAATTAAAGAAAACAAATGTTGCTTGTTGGAAACACATATATTTTGGAGCAAGAAGTGGACCCACCTGTCCAACTTTGGAGAATGAAATTAAGACAGGAACTCAATGTGGGGTTGCAGTTCTACCCTGACATGCAATGAATCCAGCTGCAGGCTGCGGTATTGCCCTTGTTTCCCTGTCTCAGTCCTCTCCAAATTCTGGTACTTATTCTAGCCTACCCTCCTTGAACCAGGTATCTGACCTGGCTGCACACTGACTTTCTCCAAACACATACAGAGCTTAGTCTGCAGCTGTTCAATAATTTTTTTATGCAATCTAAATTACCTTGTCTCCAAATACTAATTTCAGTATAATTTTCTAACACCTTCTGTCCTTCCTAGATCTAACAGGGAAGACCCCCCATACTACTAATCTGACAAGAAACTGGCAATTTGAAGCCAAGCATGAGATAGCCATACACTGAGTAATCAGGGACAGGACAAACCTTTAATTCAGAACAGTTGATACTACAAGCCTCACACTGCCTCTCCTAACACTGTAATAATCATTTTGATGATTTCTGAATGGGAAAAGGTCCAGGCTTCCCTCAGTAAAGGAAGGGAATAGAGAGTTTATAACATCATGGAGGCTCAAGAAAAAGACTATTCATTTTTAAGCTACATTTTGAGGATCTTGTTTGCTGTAATAGAGGATTGAACACAGGACTCAAGATGTTCTCTCTGCCCCTGAATTCTTTCACGTAAGTTCTGAGACATAAGTCCACCAGGGGCTATTAGACAAGAGGATCCAGATTCTGGCTGAGGTAGTCCTTAACCTGTTGTCTTCTGGAAGCTTGGAGGATGTACAAGAGGTGGGATGAGTCTGCTATAAAATCTTCAGTTTCATGTACACTCTTCCCTAAATATCTTCTACTGGCCTGGAAGGTAGTATTGTATTCACCCAACCTTTGACTAGACCCAGATGGTGAACCTTACATGTTTGTATTCTTATCTCTACCAAAAGTTCCTTAAAAACCAGAATTATGAAATATAAAACCTAGTGACACCTGTTGAGAAGAGCTCTCCCTTGTCTCCATTTCACCTGTCTTACATACTGAATATTAGGGATTGTTTCTTAAAACAGGAGTTCAGGAAGAAGCTGCAGTAAACTTGGGGGGAAAACCACCATGGAGATCTTTGGGATCAGAACAGGGTGTTTCACAAGTGAACCTGAAATGAAACAATAAAGAACTACTGAATTATAAAGAAAGTATGACATAAAAAGTACAAAGTATGATAGGATATGTAAAGAAAGATCTTGTTCATCAACACAGAAGAATTCCTCCAGGGAATCAAGAAAATATCATACAGGAAAAGAAAAATTCAGGGGGCTTTTTGGTTTCAAAAGCCTTTGGTAAAATTCAGCAATGGGGGACTATTAAGGGACTGGCTAAAATTTTAAGATTAACAGCTTGGAGATTAAAATTTAAAAAGACTGGAAGGATGAAAGAACAGCAACAGTGAGTTTTCTGTATAACAGGTGATAAATAGACAATTAAGGAGTACTGCCTAATATAGAGAGGACCCATGGCAGCTGACAAGGAAAAACAAAAGCAAAAACCTGTGGTCATAAAAGATGCAGATGACATGAAAGCAGTTGGGCTGTAAACTCATGAGCATAGAGGCAAACCTTCAGTGATCAGTGTGGTAGCAGCTGTGTGCACCAATGCAAGTTGTGCATTTGAAAGCCTGAGAATCCAGCAGGCTGTACCTTGAAAAACAGGCATGAGAAAATTGTCCTCAATTCACCCAGGGAACACTTCCTCTGGTTTGGGTAAGGGGTAAGCTGCTTTTAGAGCTTGAGATGTGTGCTTTTTTAAAAAAGATGTCTTTTCCACCCAGACCCAGTTGATTGGGCATCTGCTGAAATGCCTTGCAGAGCAGCTGAATGCAGCTGACTTGGGTAACTCACTGTAAGCAAGGATCAGTTGTGGTGCAGTGGAAATATTTGTGTGCCCTTACCAACCACTGTGGTCGATGAAAATGTGCAGCTGAGGAAGAGGTTCATTCTTACTCCTTACAGAAGCCAGACCATTCAGTTGCATTTGGAAAAATACAGAGTGATAGGGGTGTCATGACAGACCACCAACATGCCCTGAACTAACATTCATTGACTTTAATCAGTTTGCTTCTCCTTCAGAAAATGCATACAAAATACAGAACATTCATGAAAGATGGGTGGTGCCCCTGTCCTCCAGGAGCAACAAATTCCAGTGTGATTTCCAGAGCATGCTGCAACTGTTCTCTTGTGTCACTGCCCACAGCTGCAGGCAACTGAGGCCCACAGACCAATGAACCACACAGAGGGGATCACCAAGTACTGGGGCATGCAGCAGGACATAGACATGGATCACCCACCCCTGTAAAAAGGAAGACAAAGGCTGCAGAGGAGCATGTCCTTCTTGACGGACCACACAGGAGACAAGAAAATCATCATGGCTGGGCTTCGCGAACCAAGATTTGAGAAGGGCTCTACCCACGTTTGCTACAAGCGCGCTGGTGGCTAAAAAGGCCAATGCGCGATAGGCAAGTCCGGTCACAAAAGGCACAGTGGAAAGTCTCCACAGGCTGTATTGGCGAGGCACGGTTCTTTCTGCGCTGTCTTTTTTCTTCCAGACTGATCCTGCGTGCGCTCTCAAAGGAAGCAGCAGCGTTATAGATGGTGTGCCTCCATGCCTCCCGATTGGAGGCCAGAGCAGACCATTGATGGTGGTCAATATGGCCAAGGCTGAGGTGTTGTTTGAGGGAGTCCTTGTATCTCTTCTTCGGGGCTCCTCTCTTGCAGCAGCCGGTGGCAAGCTCACCATAGAGCACAATCTTAGGGAGGCGGTGATCCTCCATCCTGGAGACGTGCCCTGCCCAGTGCAGCTGCGTTCTCAGCAGCATGGCCTCAATGCTGGTGACCTCTGCCTGCTCCAGAACAGACACATTAGTCACGTAGTCTGTCCAGTGGATGTTTAGTATTGTCCGGAGGCAGCGCTGATGGAAGCGCTCGAGGAGTCGCAGGTGGTGACGATAGATAACCCAGGATTCAGAGCCATAAAGAAGAGTGGACAGTACAATGGCTTTGTAGACCTTGATCTTTGTACTTTTCTTCAGGTGTTTATTGCGCCAGACTCTTCTATGGAGTTTTCCAAAAGCTCTGTATGCCTTTGCTAACCTGTTATCTATCTCTTTGTCAATTTTACCATCTGAGGAAATGATGCTTCCCAGATAGGTGAACTGCTGGACTGACTTAAGCTCTGATTTGCCTATGGTGATGTGGGGATGGTGAAAGACTTCGTGAGGTGCAGGTTGATAGAGGACTTCTGTCTTCTTCAAGCTGACTTCCAGCCCAAAAAGCTCAGCAGCCTCTGCAAAGCAGGATGTTAAGCGCTGCAGAGCTGCTTCTGTGTGAGCAACGAGGGCGGCATCGTCAGCAAAGAGCAGCTCACGGACAAGGTGATTGAGGGTCTTGGTGTGGGCCTTCAGTCGCCTAAGGTTGAATAGGCTTCCATCAGTACGGTATCGGATGTAGATGCCACTGTCTTCATCGAGGTCTGCCATGGCCCTTTGGAGCATCATACTGAAGAAAATTGTGAATAAGGTTGGTGCGAGAACAC
Source organism: Scytalopus superciliaris (assembly GCA_013400415.1). NCBI lineage: Eukaryota > Metazoa > Chordata > Aves > Passeriformes > Rhinocryptidae > Scytalopus > Scytalopus superciliaris. The sequence continues at coordinate 646,845 of VXBX01000100.1, forward strand.
AGCCTTGTTTCACACCGTTGGTTATGGGAAAGGGCTCAGAGAGTGCATTGCCAGCCCTGACTTGGCCACGCTGGTCCTCATGCAGCAGGATGATCATTTTGAGGAACTTGGGAGGACATCCCAATCGTTCCAAAATCTGCCAGAGGCCTTTTCTGTTCACTGTGTCGAAAGCTTTGGTGAGGTCAACAAAGGTCACATAGAGACCTTTGTTCTGTTCCCTACACTTCTCTTGCAGTTGCCTGAGAACAAATACCATGTCTGTGGTACTCCTGTTGGCTCTGAAGCCACATTGGCTTTCAGGTAGAAGTTCCTCTGCGATGGCGGGTACTAATCTGTTCAACAGTATTCTTGCAAGGATTTTACCAGCAATGGAGAGCAGAGTAATACCTCCGTAATTTGAGCAGGAGACAAGAAAATACCACAGTCACAACAGCTGCCTGAGTCCAGATCAGCACCCAGATGAAAGAAGTCTTTCCCAGCCCACATATCAAATTGAATGACCAGTTGGGGAAGAATATGAACTTCCCAGAAGTCAGACAAACTCTTCTAACTGCTGGTATTAAGAACTGACCTCTCTAGATTAAAGGAAACAGCTCTACTGGGAAAGACCGAGAGTTGTCCTTTTCAGAGGGTGCCATAGCAGGATTCTCAGCATGTTTGCCTTCAACAACTGGACATGTTTACTGAACTTCCTTTTCTATGACAAAAGAAAATCTAGAAATGTGTCTGTGGCCAGGTCTGCTTGGCCCACAGATGATCCCATAGGTAAGTAGAATGCAGAAGCACATTTGGGGATGCTCTCAGGCACAATTTAAGTTTCATTTTTCCAGATTTGAAGAGAGATTTGGAAGATGTTTTTTCCTCATATCAACCATGGATCCCTTTTCCTACCTAAAATATCCAGTCTACCAAAAAAATCCACTTGCTGATTTCTTTCAAAACAGCAGGATGGTAACACTTCCCAGATCTTCCATCTCCAAAAGCACCTTTTTGTAATGCTGTTCTCAGTTTGGTTGCACCAACAGGAGGGAATCTCATGCGTCAGGCTCCCCTCCTGCTGTGCTTCTTCACCAGTACACCAAGGTGCTCTAGGTCCCTCCTCCCCAAACCCACTCCTCTCCAGTGCCACCCATCACCACCCCCCCCCAGTTATCACCTTGTCCACTGCATAGACTAAACTGTACCCTTCTGAACTGGGTCTGGTAAATGATTAAGTCCCAAAAGAGAAGAGGAAGAAGAGAAAAGGGAAAAAAACAAAACAAGACAAAACAAAAAAAAACAAACAAAAAACAAAACAAAACAAAACAAAAACACACACACAACAACCACAAAGCAAATAGCTCATTTGGCAGATACAGCTGAGAACTGATGGAGAAACAATGGGAGGAGCAGAGCTGAAGGGGAGCAGCAACCTCCCTTAGAGGAGGGTGAGAACGCACAGCTGGGGGAGGCAGAAAAACGGTGGAAAGCTTTTCAACCCTGCCGAGGAAATGCAAGGGAGAAATGCAGGTGTATCTTGCAGGCTGAGTGAAATAAGTTAAATTCTAATAAAGGGTAGGTCAATTTAAATCAAGAGCAGAGTGCTAAAGAAAACAATGGAACAGCAAGTGAATAGAACGCAAGTGTTTTCATGGAGTAATGGTTCATATGGTACATTATTTTCTGGCAGGAAAAGAGAAGTGAGTTTTTTATTTCAAATGGGTTTTGGGTTTAGTAGCTGGATATGTGATATGGATAAATAGGAGGGAAAATTCATATTATCTTTCTTTTTGTTCTTTTTTTTATTATTTCTTACAGTAGTTTCTCCATTTTTTAAAGTATAAAACTAGAAAAAGGACTAGGAAACTAGGAAAAAGAAGACACTTGTGCCCATTTAAAAGTGGATATTGACATTACTAGGTGAATCTGAATATGTCTAACACACAGGAAAACAATACAATACAGTAATCAAATCCTCATCAATACAAACAAAATATAATGTCATTTAATATCACAATCTTTTTTTTTCTTTATTTACTAGCACTTTTAATTGTGTTGCAAATTCTCAGCACTATAATAATTGAAAAAAAATCAACCTACAAAACCCTCCAGATTTTTAGCAAATGCAACACACAAAGATGTGACGCCATTGACCGAAACTTCCAGTGAGTTGCAGGACTGCAATCAGAGTTTCCTTGTATCCAAAGGTTCTGTTGTGTAATGCAGGAGAACTACAACATGATTTGTCCCCACAGTCACTCACAGGCAAAATCAGTGTGAGGCAAAGAGGAACTTTCATTAAAAAAAAGTGAAAACACTATGTACTCTGGGATTGCAGAGGCCCCTGAGGTTCAAAGGCAACTTATGAAAGTATCTACAGAATGTTTAGCCCAAAAAGTTTTCCAGGTGGCCACTTAGTCTGTACTATCTATGAGGAAGAAAACTGTAAAACAAGACAATTAAAGTCAAGGCTGTTCACTACCTGCAGACTGGCCTGCAAACCTAAAGCAGGCACACCTGCAGGCAACCAGAAGAGTTAATTCCAACAAAATGTTTACTTTGCCATGTGGCTAGAGGAGCTCTGCTGATCAAGCTGCAAAAAGTTTTGTATTGCCTGCTATGCTGCCTCTCCCAGAGAGAGAAGAGCTTGCTGCCACTTGCCCCTGCTGCACAAAAGAGCAGCTATAGCCACAGCACAATTGCTCCAATAAACAAGCGTTAATCATGCGCATTATGCACAACATAATACATGTGAGCTTGTCAGCAGGCAAACAGCTCCATTGCTGAATAAGAACCCTTTCCAAATTAGAACCAAATTACACAAGCAGACAGCTGTTTTTTGACCTACCTAAAACAATTTGGTGGTCTCAGCCCAGTTCCTCACGGGCAGGTGTCTGCTTCACAGCAAACATCAGCACCATTTGCGTTAGTGACAAGCTGGCTAGCAGACTCAGCAGGCAAGCCAGGGTTGGCTTTGCAGAGGCTTTTCTCCCCATGGCCCCAGGGATGATTCCCCCAGGCAGGGAGTTCAGACAGGGAATGCATGGACTGACAGTCAGCCCCCAGACACAAGCTAAAAGGAAAGTATGAATTTCCAGTCATCTCAGTCTAGCCACAAAGAGTCTGTACCACTGGAAGCAACAGAAAGAGCAAGAACTGTGTGGGTTAACAAAACAAAAATCACAAAACACTGATGGATTTCTAGAAAAAAAATCTAGGATGTCATGGCTCTGTTTACTGGGAACATTGCTTTTATATGGCTAGGAATCCTGTCCTGAATTCAGCAATAATGGGCTTAATTCTCCACAGCCCCTCTATTTCCAGTATCTTCAAGCAAAACATGAGTATGAAATAAAAATTGTGGGCTTTTAAAAGTTCAGTTTTCACTCACTGTTTGAGAATTTCATTAAATTGTAGAGTAACAGTTCACTTTTGAAGGGAATTAAGTCCACTGCCTTATACCAGTTCCACATACCAAAAAACCTCATGCAGAAAGAGCTTATGTATTTGTCAGAAGCAAATCACCTATCTCGGGTATAATTAGTACAGGGAGAGAATCAAGATATCCTAAGAGTCAGCACATACTTTTAAGCCACCAATTTAAAAACTCAGTCATTTTTCCATACCAAATTTTAAGATGTCACACTTCAAAATCATCCAATTCTCCAATCAGTCTGAAAGGACTTGTAACAGGCATCTTTGCAATGAATTCCAGAAGTTTCACTTTTTCTTCCAGCTCAGAACAGAGCAGACAAAAGAAAACTGACATGTCTGGAGTAAATTCTCCACTCTTGGTCTCAGGGCTGCTGACACTCCAAAATCATAGAAAAGCTTGTGTACCTTGTCATGAGAACCAGTAACTAAGGAAGTAGCTCTGCAGGCATTAACATAAAATCCAAGTTACTTGTTTGAATGCTGTCACACAGGGCTAACTGGTGTCACTACCACCTTCACTGTTCCAGGAACTCTGAATTTGAATGTCAGGAGCTTTTGTGACTGATGCATCTGTAAACAATTAGCACTGGTTTGTTGAACATTAATTGTGCATCTGTGCCAGAGAAAGTCTCAAAATAGATGTTATAAACTGCAATGGACCAAATGGTCTCCTTACTCCCAGCTGACCCCAGAACATCAGAGCTGTTAAGTCAGAGCAATGGCATGGCCTCAAGGGCCAAATTCACCTCTGGATGAATCTCTGCTGTTCAGTTTTTATGAGTCAAGTGTTTATTAATCGCTTCATACAGTGAGAAGCTGCTGTTTGTCAGGAACAATGGTGATAGTTGGTAACCTCTTTATCCAGCCTTGTGCTTGCCATGTGGCTTACCAAGAAAGGCAGACACAGGGGAAAATGGACTGATAAGCCATAGAGAGTGCACTCAGTCAGCAAGATTATTGCTTTGAGTCTCTCTTCTAAAAAAGAGCACACCTGTGGATCCCACTGCAATGCTCCTTACTTCTTCAACACTCTGGATATTCATAACGCTGTACACAAACAGGTCTTTTCTCCATCAGTTCATATTGCTTTACATCTGAGAGAACATTCCTCACCACCTGGGAGAGGACACTTGGTACTCACATAACACCCTTTCTGTAACTATCATAATCTCTCCACCTGTTTCTAAGATTTTCCACCTTCCAACCCCTCCAGGTGCCCTCCTGATATCATTTTTCAATCTCATTTTTGTGTCCTTCTTCCTTTTGAGCTATTGTTCCTCAATTGCTCTCCAGTTCCACAAAATATCAGTAATATACAACTGTGACACCCATGCTTTGCCTGTAGTACCCCTACATACAGCCACCAAGCACATGGCTGCACACATACAGCTACTAGCTTTCTTCCTTCTCTAATCTTAGCTCCCTCTAATATGAAATCATGCTTTCAAATTAGTTGGACTATTTTGTCTTATAAATTAGGAAAACAAAGAGCAATACCAACCTTCCCACTCAGCTTCCTGAGATTAGCTTCTTATTTCCTTCATGACAAGTGTCCAAACAAAGCCTTCAAGAAATTTCAAAGCAGTTTTTAATGTTCTAAACACCTTTCAAAGTTCCTTTTGTCTGAAAAGACTATAAAATCATGAACATGTTAACCATCCCATAACTACATTTTTCAGGGAATAATTATTTTAAAAGAAAATTAACAACTCTCTATCATCTAGTGTTCTTTACTCTGGACTCCTATACTTCCTTCTGAACTTACCAACAATTTCACCACCTCAACATTAGATTTCCCTCAAACTTTTAAACATCTTCTCTGACTTCACCACATTGTGCAGAGTAGCTGTTGTTGGAGCATCTCATCTGCTGTATCTGTCTATTTCTCCCTCAATCCACAAGATTCCCCTCCAGGTTTTATTGATTTTTTTCTTCATTGTTTTCCACTTTTCTTCAGGAAATTATCACCATATGCTTACTCTGTTGCAATTCTCTTTCCCCAAGTGGCATCTTCTTTTGGCCATTGTTACAGCCAATATACTTGGCTAGATTTGACTCAGTATGGCCTTTCTTATGTTAATCCTAATTGAAAGTACAGCCTCAATCCCTGCATCTGTCTTCTTCCAGCCAATACCATATCCTAGCCTGCCGCTGTGGCATTCTGTCTAAAATATTTAATCCTTGTTCTGAATGTTACACAACCAGAACTGAATTCTTGGACTTGAGTTCTTGACCACAGTATGATAAATGGTACTCAGGTTTTAAATCTCATTCAGGTTCTGATGATTTCATAGCATGGTTCCTGCATCTTTCTCATTACTGTACTAGATGTCTTCAATTTGTGAAAATTGAGATTACTCCTGAGATTATCATTTTGGCTGTCATTTCTTATTGCTGTTAGTTCTTCTGCCACACAAAACTTCATTCTTAGACTTTCATTCTTGATTTCAAGGACCAAGATAACTTTACTTCTCTCAGCCTTGCCACTTCACACCTGTTTCCTTAATGATGCCAGTGAAGACAGCTCGAGTGCAGTGGCTGGTTTCCCACCCTTTGTCCCATTCTGCCTGTTGGTGGCAGAACGGCCCAGTGATATTGCCCCATTCTAACCCCTGCCCAAAATTAATTTATTTCCTGGAACTGACTTTCAACAATTCATTTTGTTCATATTAGAAGTATTGAATGAAGATGAGCGTTGGAAGGGATTCTAGTACAATAAAAACGTGATTGCAGGAATGATGTGATGCTGGACAGTGGATAGAAGTTGAGGAGTGAGTACTGTTTAACCAGGAAGCGGGGAAGGTGAGGCCCCACAAATGAAATCATTGATGAGTACTGAGCTGAAGGCTGATGTATCCCCTTCCTTCTATTCATACGTATTTTTTCAGACTGTGTTCCTGTAAGAAGAGAGAGTGAGTGTTACACAATACCCACAGGTAAAAACACAGTCAACAACCTGGCTGTACTATTTATTCCAAACAGATATGCCCACATGGACATGTAAAGAAAGAATTCACTGTCATTAAGACTGTCATTATGACTCTGTGATGGATACCCTGAAGTGGCTGACCTTCGTATGGCTGCAGTAGCTGATTGCTCTCACCCCTCTCCTGGAGTGGATGCTGTGGGGTCTGCAAGCAGGCATGCCCTGGAGCTTTGGCCTGCCTTTCCACCTCTGGGGTTTGAACCATGCCCACTTACTGCCATGTGGCAGCTCCTGGAAACAAATCAGAATAAAAGCTCCTCCTGAGGAGAGCTAATGATGCAGCTCAGGCAGAGGCCCTCCATCAGCAGCAATGAGATGCTAACATAAGGCAGAACAGTTTGCTGGGGTTTAATTCAAAATGCTGTCTTTCTTTTAGTTGTAAAGTCAGGAGCCGGAGGGGGTAGGAGCTGCATGAGTGACAAATAATGGAGCAATGTTATCCAAAACAAAAAATTCGTTATAGTAGCAACTTAAGAGCAACTAGCCTCTTTAGCAGCTCATGCAGCATAGAATGCACTAAAGCATTTACCAGTTTAGAAAACAAGTACCACTGGAAAAGTTGATTTGCTACGCAATATGTTTTATCTTTTGCTGTACCCAGAAGAACTAATTAAGAATATCACAGTCCAACAGCATTTTCAAAATCAGAATTAATATTTCCATTTTCTTTCATTTCATAGACCTGAAATGATCAGAAGCTCTTCTTTATTTTTATTGCTTTTCTTATCTTTGCTGTCATCTTCAGATGTCTCTTCATCCAGACAACACTGAACTACAAATTAGGTTCATTTATTGTTGAGATAGAAGTGCTCCTAAGCTGACAATGCAAAAATCTGTGCCACAACATTATACATTAAAAAAGGACCAAATATCCCAATAAATGACTTAACATTTTGTATATCCAAAGGCAATCATAAATACTAATCCATGCTACTTTCTTCTAGAATAAGTAAAAAATTTCTTATTAATATGTAATCTAAACCTGCTCTCTTTCAGGTTAAAACCGCTGCCCTTTGTCCTGACACTATCTGACAGGGTAAAAAGTTGCTCTCCTTCCTATTTATAAGCCCCTTTTAAGTACTGGAAGGCCTCAATGAGATCTCCCCGAAGCCTTCTCCTCTCCATGGGGAACAACCCCAGTCCTCTCAGACTGTCTTTGTAGAAGAGGTGCTCCAGCACTCTTATCATCTTCATGGACCCCTCTTCATCCTCCTCTGGACCTGCTCTAACAGGTTCACATCTTTCTTGTGTTGAGGGTCCCAGAGCTGGATGCAGCACTCCAGGTGGGGTTTCACCAGAGCAGACTAGAGGGGGAGAATCACCTCCCTCAACCTCCTGGTCACACCTCTGTTGATGCAGCCCAGGATGTGGTTGGTCTTCTGGATTGCAAGCACACTTCATCAGATAAATCAAGACTCTGTGTTGGGTGGAAGGGCAGAAAACATCCAGAAATGAAAATTCCTTGACTAAATATGCATCACTAGATTTTCTTCTTTGGTGATAATTTTTGAATGCATTTAAATATTTCTCTTATATACTTCTTTTATATATAACCTTTTCTCAAGACTCAGAAAGGCAATAACCAACCCCTAAACTTCACTATCTTGAAGTCTTAGCCACTACAACTTGCAGTCATGGATGCCTCCCTTCTCAATCGCTCGGTTTGAGTCTCCTGAAAGTAGTGTCACCAGAAGCATCACTTACTTGAACATTCTGAAAGAAATCTGGAAAAAATAAATCTGAACATCCTCAACTGCACATGTATGAGGCGCCAAAAGGAATATTGCAACCTACCATCAGCACTTTTCCAGCTGCAGCGAGTTTCATTGATGTGATACCCCACTTGCAGAACTAAAAGTCAGAAAAGTAAACAAATCTGGAGCATATATTCCAGTCATAAAAACTTCCAATGCATAGGCATGCAATTTTCACCCATCTAGATTTTGAAAAAGTCCTGTTAAAGCCCAGTGGCCACAGTATATCAGATGGACTTTACACATTCCTTCAAATTTGGCTTCTCAGTATTTATGTCTGTGACTTTTGTTTAAAGACATCCACATTGTCCCGCGTAGTTGGACCAGCTTCACACATTTTTGTTCTGTAGTCAAATAAGTGTCAGTCTGCTTTACCAGCTGCAACCATATAATTACTTGATTGTGTTGGTTGGATCTGTAACAATAAGTTAGCATTCAGTAGCAGAACTCAATTTACAGAGCGACTTTGGCTGGCAGATTTCTGCTGTAGTCATGCCCACGGTAATCACAGCCCAGTTGCTTCTTTCCTTGAGACTTTTAACTAACTACACATACCAAGGAGCTGTTTTTCACAGTGCTGTCATTCAAAAAGTTGCTTCACCAGCACTGTCTGTTCCAAGTCATGACATCTACACAAAGCAGGTATACAGTGCCCTGTGGAAACATCACAAATGCATGCACAAATGGTGGTTTACAGACGTTTTGTGCTTACAATGCCCCACTTTGCACATATTATCATAGAAACTGCGCTTGCAAATAAACCTCATCTCTACTTCCCTGGAACATTGATCCTTTAATGGGACTGACTGCTGCACTTTAAAACTCTTTTTAGATTAATAACATTCAATAATGCAATCATTTGGGCATACATTTGTGTTGTTTCCACAGAGCACTGTGTATCTCAGTTCAAGACAAAACTAACCTATAAAAAGGCCAAGGCAAAACATGTACTGAGTAACTTGAGAGCCTTCTCAACATCTTTTTGTCACCAGGTGCCTTGGTCCATTCAGCAGCCCAAATTTCCCCCCCCAGTTAATTTTTTTCTTTCTACTGCTACGTACTTGTAGGAACCCTTCATGTTCTTGTCCCTTGCCAGACCCAGCTCCACAGGAGCTTGGCTTTCCTAACCTCATCTCTGCATGTTCAGACAGTGTCTGTATATTCCTTCCAAACCACCTGTCCATTCTTCCAACTTCTCCTTACATTTAGCTTAGCTAGGAGCAACTTGTTTATCCATGCAAACTTTTTTTTTTTGCAAAGCTGAGGTCCAGCAGAGCATCTGCTTTGATGGCTCCTTGATCATCTGTGCCAGGAAGTTAGCACAAGTGGAGTCCAGAAATCTGTTGTATTGTTGTGTCCCACTGTGTCATCCTTCCCACAAATCTTAGAGTGATCTTCCTCAGAAATAAAACATTGTTTAAGTAAGTGTTATAGTCTTAATTACAGATTACTGGGTGTGCATCTTTGCATGTTGTACACAAGGAGACAGACTACACTATCATTAATAGGTATTTGAAGTCACCAAGAACTCTGATGTTAGTCATCTACACAACTAAACATGCAGAATGAAGACATTTCCTTTGAAATTTCTCAACCATTTATATGTTGGAATTTCTCAAACATTTTAATGTTCAACATGCACTTATACTCCTGTGTACTATAGAATTGCTGGTATGCCTTAAGGTACTGCCATGAAATCCTGAAGGAAAGGATAGCTGGGTTTGTTTGTGTTTTGAACAGATGGCAGAACACATAATAAAGCCATTGACTGCCACTGGATAATATAAATGGACTTCTCCAAAAGATTCCAACACTGGGTTTCTTCCATTCTAAATTAAAAGAAGACTATTTTATTATGTGCCAAAATGCATTTGTAAATCAGGCCCATACAGTACTGGTACACATTTGCACATTCAATAGCAGGAAAAAACACAAGCTGTATAATCAGTAATCTCTTACAAAAAGGGTTCTTAACTTATTTCCTTTATTGATACATTTATTTTTTCTTTCCCTAGTCATTATTTAAATCTCTCTGAAGAACACCTTATAGAAATACTATTAGAAGTATTGATGTTTTCTATATGTAAATAATTCCATGATCACAGACAAGCAGCAACTCTTTACTGGCACCAGCATATAGTGATGTTTGCACAAAAGACCAGACCCAACGTTGAAACCCTCAGTTGCTGGACAAGGTCTCAGATCAATACGTGATATGTGTGGCACACATGTTACCTTATTAGAGATGCAATTAACTCATTCATTCGTGGGCATCATATAATGATAATGATAACAGAAAATAATACCAGTATGTAACCGATAGGACATAATCTGTCACACCATAAATTAAAAAAAAAAAACCTAGAAAAATATCTCTGTCTGCCATAAACATGGTCTTGCATGTGAGGACCAGTAACTCACTGGGAACACCAAACTGTGGCCATGGCAGCAGAAGTCTGCTCTGTGCAGTCCTCAAAGCCTTTCTCCCATGTGGCAGTCTAAATTATCCATGTGTTCACATAAATCCATCAGAATTGTAGTTCAGATAAACAAAAAAGAGTATTTCCCAACTGACCTATCCAGGTCAACCTTTTTTTTTTCAAATGCACCATGCCCAAAGAGAATTATATGAAACTACCTGTGACCCTGACTGGTAAGGAGTTACTTCTAGACACAGAGAAACTAATACAATTTATTCTTCATATTTAAAATAATTTTTGGTATTTATAAAATATTTCTCCCAAATAATGTTCAAAAGTAGAAGTAAAATAGCATTAAAACTGGTTGATGAGAGCTGATATAAGAAGTATTTTTTTTTAAATGTTTAGATAAATATGTATTGTTTTTGTTGGCTATTCTAGGACTTGATTCTGAGAAATAGCATCTTTAATCCTTCACAAACAAAACCCAAAAAAATCCTACTGATATCAACCATGGGGACGAATCCTGTATAACAACCTGTGGCTTGTCTGCGGACCTTAATTAGTTAGAGAGATCATGATACAGAGCCTCTTCAAAGAGGATAAGAGTGGTAGTTCTCTATGGAGAGACGGAGCAACCTTTTGTACCTGGTAATTTAAGGAGCAGCAACAGGCTAATCCGCCGCCAACGCGGGGTGTAGCATGTGGTGTGGTTCTCAGCAGAACAGCAGGCCCCTAATGAGCTCTAGGAGTGGATAGCAGCTGGTAAACTCGGTGCTCAAGTAGGAGGCTCAGAGAGCCTTTATCTGATAACAAAAGGCTGCAAATTGCTCAAAGGCCTGAGTAGGCAATGAGAACATGTTCATATGGTCAGTCAATATACAAATTTTCAAAACAAATATTACTATATATATATATATATCTATATATATATATATATATAGATATATATACATTTTCATTGCAGCAAGAAGTGGTGGAGTTTCTGAGGCTTGGACATTTCAGAAGTAAGTCATACATTGACTTATTGCCATATTGAGCCCCCCAGAAATTGCACTAGCTTTTCTCTCTCTATTGCAGCAATTGGACTACATATATACATCTCAGGTGTTTGCATGTGATTTTCAACATAAAATAATCTCAGGTGAGCTAGAAATGGAGTTGATTAATCAAAAAATATTTTACTGCAAATATTATTTTACTGTATGTATTCCACTGCCATTTAAGAATAAGAACTTCCGAAGTGTAACAGATGGGGAAAGGTGAACTACATATCAATCATAGAATTTTGGCAAAGGATATCATAAACCACAAGTTCAAAGATCAAGTGTTTGAACAAGTTCAGAAGATGAGATTTACTCACATCTTTTATGCATCTGGCTTTATCTGTTGTTATCTGTATAGTATCAACATAATTCCACTGGTACACAATTTTGTTTACTTACGTGTTTTAAGCATGTTTCAGTAGTAGTGCATGGCTGGCAAAAGATAAGTTGTTATTGCTACCACAAAACTCCATGGAACTCAGTTCCCATTGGAAGGTCATAATTACTTTCTGTTATCACAGCAAATACTAAAGCAATCTGTTTGTTGTTTCCTGAAAACTGTAAACAGGAGATAAAATCAGATTTTGGTTAAAAAAAAGCCCTAACACTACGTGTTCCTTAACATTGTAATAGAAGAAAAACACTACTGTAAGCAACCAGTGCAGCTCTGGCTAATAGCAGAAACCCTACAGATAAGGTTTTGTCTTAGAACCCCAAAAGTGAAAAAAAAGTCTTTTTTAAATTAATAAGGATCAGTAACATTAACCTGGGACAAAAAAATATGACAAGCTTTTACTTAAAGTTTGAGCTTTGTTTTTTTTTCCTGGGCTGTGAGATTGAAAATAGCATCAAACATAGATTCAGATATTCTCTTGCACTATTTCTAGTAATTAAAATCTAAAAAGCACTGTATTTCATCAGGCTTGTAGAAATAATTCACAAGTGATATATCAAATACATTACAGCAACCTTGTAAAATCAATTTCTCCATTAAATCATGATACCATCTTTTCCCAGTCATATAAGTTAGGTTAAGAATCCTTTGTATTTACCTCAGGATAAGGGTAAAATAGAATATTTTTCTAAATCTTCTTCCCTCAAATGATGAAGTTGTGGAGTGCATCACTGTTCATAAAAGATACTGAATCCTCAAAAACAGGAGTGCCCTATTTCTGCTGCAGACATGAGGACAGTTTAAAAGTTGCCACACAAGACCAATGAATAACCTCTGTCCCCGCACTAACCCTGAGCTGGCAGTTTCAGCCCTGGACATTCCTATCACTACAGAGCGGCAGCACCACAGCAAGGCACGGATCTTCTCTGCCCCCACCGGTGTGTTGCCCTGTGCCCGTCGTTTGCAGCAGGGGTGGGGTCCCGCCAGCTGCAGCAGGAGAGGAGGCTGGGTCCTTGCCCCTGGATGGCCTTCCCTGCAGTGCATCTCAGGTGCCGGGGAGGGGCATCCCCAGAAGCTCCCCCAAGAGGTAAGGCAGACTCCTGTCTAGCCCTGCTCCATTTTGGTCAGGAGATGTCTGCTCTCTTTTTTGGCAGGTGCCATTTAGGATGAACACCTTAAAGGAATCAGTGTACACTAAACAGAATCGTTTTACTTCTATCTAACAAATATGGTTGTTGGGTTGGTTTCTCAAGTAGAATCAGCTGAGCAGAAATACTACATAATAGAGTATTTTACAATCATACTGGTATAAGAAAAGGAACTCCAAGGCAGAACATAATTTAATTAACTCTATTGCAGGAAATTATGATTATCAGAACTCATTGAAGTTAGAGCAGTGTGTAATCATCTACAGCTTTCAGAAAACATATGCTACTTTAACTTTGATGAACTTGACTCAATAGCACACCGTCTGAATAGGTTCTCATTTGTGAGTATTCACGATGTATTCAAAGAGCTTTTGGTACAAAATAAATTCTCAGGGCTGTAGATCCAGCCCCCTGCTAGACTTGTAATAATGTTGTCACAAAAGCAAGATGTTTATTACAGTTTCCTCCTCGTACCAGAGACTGGAAAGATTTTACAGTCTTTAACAACAGCAGTATCAAGCAATGGATAAATTTGAAAAACAAATATTCAAGAATCCATAGATGAAAAAAAAATATCATTTGGGCTGTGTGTTTTTTTACTTGGTGGATTTCAAAACCTAAGACTAGTCCTCTAGAAAGGGAAAGAAAATATTAACTTGATGGATTACATTAACATCCATTCACAAATATTGGTAGCCCAGTCTGAAATGAAAAGCTGACCCATGAAGCCCTTTCAGTAGACTCTTGCAAGGATATGTGTAAATATGCATGCATGATCCTGCAGCCTAAAACAAACAAACACAGATTTTGCTGCAGATTACATAGAGGTCAAATTTAATTCTTTAAAAAGTACGTTATGTATATTCATTGATAGGGATAAAATAGCTTAATTTTGTTTTGGTATAACTCTTATTAATACTTATTGATTTGGCTGTCTGAGATACAAAATGCCAAAATATGTGTAGTAATATAGATTTTTTTTTTTTTCTGACAGAAGACAGATACAAAAAGCAGAAGTTAGTTTTAGCTTAATTGCTGAGGCAATAGAAGCAGAATTTTACCCAAAGTCTGTGTGGGAAAGATGAGAAGCAAAATCAATTGCTTTTTAAATTAATGTATCTTACTGAATGTTCTGTCAGTATGAATATAAAGTTCTGCAATTTACATAACAATTACAGGATGTAATGAAAAAAGTATCACACCTGTTATTAAAATGCAGTGTTTAATCTGGTATGGCAGATAATTTAATGGTTATAAAAAGCACTTTTTATGAATAATTGTCATGCAATTATTCTATTGGCAAGAATAACTCCATAAATGAACTGTGAGTTTGATTTCTATGATGTTGCAAGTGAAAATAATTTCAACTATCTCACACTCATAAGCTACCAAAAGGCTACAAAAACCCTTAAAACACTGTAGGGGGGGGAAAAAAAGAAAAGACATTATTTTAGTCATTTAATAACACATTTATCAGTTTCATTGTTTCTTGTCAATAGTCTGTCTAGTTTATAATGGACAGTTTGTAGCACTGGATAGGGATAGTAACATGATGCAAAGAGAATGGCTCCCTGGAGGAAAGTTTGAGATGGGGCCAATTGACAACAAGAGAGTTGTTCCAGGTCTGAATAAAAGTGGTAAAACCCTGGCCTTGTTGACATTAATGGCATGCTCCCAATTATTTTAATATGGCAGGATTTCAACCCTGGGGAGAGGGGACAGTCAGTATTAATGCAGGAAAATATAGACTTTACTGCTTGCTTTATCCCCTCATACTTTTTAAAAAGAGAAAATATTATTTGTTCCTCATGAGGTCTCAGCACTGCTGCTTTTTGCTACTCTTGAAAAGCAGGAATTCTAAAATAGGAAAACTATTGTGCAGTTTCTGTGCTTATTTTCCTTTCCGGAAACCTTTCACCAAAGAGGCTACTGAGACTAAAAGAACTGCAGCAGACAACTGATGATCTCATATGCTTCTTTTGCCTTTTCAATCGATAAACCAGTTTCAGATCATCCGATGTCAACAGAAAGCAGCTTTTTTGTGTGGTTGGCTGGCTTTGCTGGAGGCTACTCCTAAGGACCTGGCCCTGTAACAGCCTCTCGCGCTCAGAAGGAGCCTCTGAGGCCTGTTGTGGCACCGGCATCTGCTTTGTGTGCGGGGATGTGCAGAGAAGCTTAAGTAAGTGTGGGAAAACAGCAACTGCAGATCAGGATTTGCCATAAGGCAAGACCTAACACATAGCTCTTTCTGGTTCATCACAAACAGATGGAAAAATACATAATAGACTCCAGCTAAAAGTCTTCTGTTCTATTCTCTTTCTTTTGAATATACCAGTGAGAATTTAGCAAAGTTATTTAAGAACACAAGAACACTCACAGAAAAGTAGCTATATAATTGCAAAGCCTTTTTATAATAACAGTTTTCATACAGATACGGGAGACACAGTGATTACAGGAATATGTATCCAGTGTAGTTCACAATGAACACATTAATTTTTACATGCCATAACTTTTGAGCAATGCAGTAATTTTTAGCAGCACAAAGGAAAAATAGGCTGATCACACTCACATCCCAAGATCTCATATGCAGAACCAGGGGAGGTCATTCTGCAGAAAAGATCCCCCCTTTCCTGCTTTTTTTCCCCCATGTGACCTTTTAGGGTGGTGGGAAGAGAAACAAGTAGCAGGATGAGACTATGTCTATATTCGTGGCTGCTCAGTGCAGCTCAGGTAATGCCCTTCCAGATACGGGGAATGGTATATCAGTATCTTCATACTAGCTGTTGCTTTTTCCTCTGCCAGTTTCAGCACAGTTTCATTTGCAGAGATTGATACATAAACTCACAGAGTTATAATCTCCCCCAGGCATTGCACACTGACAGCCTTTTCTGGTGTTGGGGGAGGTATGAGTGAGAATGAGCAGAGTTTTCCCCCCTGTAAACTGGACAGGGTGGATAGATTTGCTGGTTTGTTCCTTGTGTGATACCCCAGCACTCCAAGAACCCGGGAGGTGTCAGCTAAGAAAAAGTTTCAGAGAGGCTGGAAGGTATCAGGTGTCCCCCAAAAACACTGATTACCTATAGGAAGTAAGTCCCTTTTCTCCCCCAGAGTAGAGAGCTATAATTTAAAGGGAGACTAAAAATTAATTAAAATTATAGAAGGACTTTAAATTACAGAATATAATTATGGTTTCATGTCCTGTACCCCGAAACCCCTACATCTCTAAACATCTGCATCCTGATCAGTCATTCAAACTGTATAACACAGCCATCAATTACAAAGGGAGCCAATTGCAACTGCACCAGGTACAGGTGTATATATGATAGGTGGTGCCCCACCCTGCCTCCAGCTACTGATATATCCCCCCTGTCTGTGGACTTCCACGTGTCTGATCTGGCAGGTGACCTCCCCACACTGCCACAAAGAAGAATGACCTTTGGCAAAACTTGTCACCCATTCCTTGCAAAGATTAACCCACCTGCTGGCTGTGCATAAATGTATCTTCCCCTTCCTTGCTTTCAGGAAGACCTGTCTCTGCTGGTGGCAAGCAGGAGTCCTCTGTGTCACTGCCTGACCAGGACCTCTTCTTCAATTGTTCAGAACTGAGTATGCCAAGCCATGATGGACTGCCTTGCACTGCCTTGTACAACACCTTGCACACATGTTAAAATCACATACTTACGTTATCTTGGAAATTAGTGGCTCTCTTTCTCCTAAAGATACCTTGCTTTCAGTATGGAATAGGGTACTTGGGATTGCATCCTACACACAGCTTCCTACCTGATTCCCCCAGGTGTGCTCCACATGGCCCCAGCTGTGGATATTCACTCCTAAGAAAATCCTGTGTTGCATTCTCTATTCCTAATACACATCTAAAACAGCAATCAAGTTGGAGGATTTGCCCTCATTTTGTCTTTCCTTGTTTGTTTGAAGAAATCACACATGCATCAGTGCTTCCATACGGACAGATGAAGAGCCTTCTCTTGCATTCACCTGCAGCCACATTAACTATTTTGTTTCCAGTGGAGTTATTATCACTTCATATGAGTGGAAAAGAAGAGAGCTCTTGGCCCATTCTGCCTTTCTCACAGCTTTAGTGAAAATAATTATCTTTCATAGGCAAGCTAGCCTCTGGTGGCAAATCATAGAGGAGCAGAGATGTTTGTCTGCCTGTCCTGGTGTCTAGCAAGAGAATACAGACAACAAAAAGATTAAAATAAAGATTGATGTCAAACAACAACTGTTCACTTATTCCTGTATGTGCTTCATGTACTGCACTGGAAGCAATTAAAACAAACCTGCCATGGGAGTGCTGCAGTTGTGGCGTAACTCCATGCCAAGTGGTGAAAGTAACCTCAATGGCTGAGCCATCTACTGCTGAGCTACAGAAAGAGCTGTCTTTGGCACACTTTTGCCCAAGGAAAGGTCCTACAAGCAGATGGGGAGATGGGCTCAGGCTCTGATGCGCTGTTAGCCAGCACTATGGCAGTAGTCTCATTCAGCGTGGTGTCTAGCTGCTGGCAAGGGCTTTAGAAGTCACTCTACGACTCAGCCAATGCTGAACAAATTACCACCAGGGAAATTACCTCCTGTGGTTCAAGAAAGTTAAATAAGGAGGACAGTAAGTCAATGCTGGGTATTTAATAGCAGGCAATGCCCAAACAAACAGAGCATGTTAAAGAAGTGAAAATAACGACTTCAGGGGTCTGACTCTAGAGGTGAACGAGAAAGAACTCCAAAAAAGTAAGTTAAAAAGAGCCTTCATTCCAACATCCCAGGGACAGGCAGTCCATCAGGCTAACAGAAGGAAAGAGTTGTGGTTTCAGCCATCCACTGCCCTAGAGCAGAGGCACAGCTGGCAGCATGGGCACAGCTGGCCTCCCAGCCCAGCCCCTCACAGCACAGCTGGCTGGTGACTACTGACGCCCAGCCAAGCGGGAGTCTCACACTCCATGCTCTGTGAGCTATACTCACTCTCCTCCCACCAAGAAAACCATTTGTGTAAGCATCTGAGCTGATGAGTCCCCTGCAAGTCAGTGTCCCAGGGTTGGCATCTTCCAAAGAAGATGCTGAGAAAGAAAATCTTTTGTAGAAGCAGACAATATGCTTTTAGCCATCATAAATTCTTCAGATGAAACAAGAATATAAGTTGTGAATCTTGGAAGAATGCCTGTGTCATTTAATTCCAGATTCTGGCTGTTACTGGCACTGCACATGAATCCAGAGCCTCAGTACCTGTTACTGCAAGAGTATCCACAGGTATATTCTTATGTATATTCATTTTTTGTGTGCAATTGTACATCTCTAAGCAGTTTATGTGGTCTCAATCTTTAGCTATTGATTCTGTATTAATGTAAAACAAATTAGCTTTTGGTCATTAACACATCAAATTAGTGCTGTGGGCTTTCAAATAATTACATGAAAAAATACAAGGCCATCTACAAGAAAAAGCTCTACTGTAGTCTTGTGACCCAGTTCTTTCTGGATTATGCAAGAAACTCATAGTGTGCCTTGGTTTCTGATATTTCCTCCTAATATTCTTGAAGATAATTACATGCAGTTGCAAAGAGGGGACATCAAAAGAAACTGCTTAAAGTAATACAAATTACAACTCTAAAAATGCAGATCAAGAAAAAAAAATTGCTGGTTGATCCTACAACCGCTGACTTTCCTTAAACTCCTGTCTCCCAGGGCACTGATAGAGCTTAATGAAAATAAATTATATACTGCAGTTATTAACTGAAATTCCATTTGGTAGAAAATAATCTAGCTTCTACTAAGCAGCTATACTTGTTTCAGCAGGTGATAAATGAATTGGATTCTAAGATATAATCTTCTTTCTAAGGTCTTCCACATCCAGTATGCTAATTACTTAATACAGATTAATGTTGGTATTTGCCTGCATGCTCTTTTTGTCTTGATAGAAGGTCAGCAAGGAATCTAAAGAATCACAGTTCCTGTTTGTACTTTTACTTCTGCCTATGTGGCAAATAAATTAAGAAAGGCCCTGAATTTGGCTGGCAAGCTTTCTAACATGCAAAGTAGAACAGAGATGCATTGGTACAGAGGTATGCATGGAAAAATTCTGCTCTACAGAGTCTCAAGATGCTACTGCATGACTTTCATTTTCATTTTCAATCTAAATGTGCTATTGAAATTCATTTGTAAGCATGAGACAAGCCCTTCAATAAGTATATAAAGGAAAGTATAACTGAAACGAGTAATGCTCATCTCACCATTCCTCCCCAAAAAGTCAAGCAGCAGCTTCTCAGAGCAATTTGCAAACAAGCAGAAAACCCCCAGTGATGGCAAACTTTGCTACACAAACAGAGAACTGTATGAAAGTCTATGTAAAGCTACATTTCACAGTAAAACATGTTTCAAATCTCTTCTTACACAGCAGAAATGTAACTCTGTGGTATCTTGTCACTGAATTCCCAAGCACCAAGAACTCTGTGCTATCAGAAACACCACTTAGAAGTTTTATTTGTATGACTGGAAAGAGAGTAATGTTTAATATGAGCATCTGACTCAATTTGTTTTCAGCAAGATCCTGTGATCACTGCAACCATGCTAGGAATTAGTTAAATCTTATTTTTTATAACAGGTGAATATCATTTGTAAATTTAAAGAATTTTTGTGTTCTTATCCAGGCATCTGACATTTCAGAAGAGATCACAGTCTACAGTTCTACAACAGTCATTAAAATCATTCTTCCTTTTGGTTTCTTTGTTCTTTTCAGCTCCTTTTAGGTGAATAAACTCACATTTTGAGGAAGTATTTTCTTATGTTTTGTCACAGTTAATTTGCTAGCATAATACTCCAGTGGAAAAGCAATCTTCTACATTGATTTTGAGTTTTGTCACATTTAGACGTATCGTCTTGGATCTACATCTTGACAACTGGTCTTATGAAGAGGAAAATTTCATTGGAATCATGTTCTTAAACTTGCGGGTCCCTGGCACAGCCATGAAACACGTTCATCTTTGCCTATCAATAGTGATTTCGCCTACTACAAGGAGAGCAATCCAAAGATACAGGTATGGCAGGATGTTGGCATTGTGTTCAAAGTTTCTGTCAGAAATCATAGAATCACAGAATCATTTAGGTTGGAAAAGACCTCTAAGATCATTGAGCCCAACTGTTTACTCAGCACTGCCAAGTTCACCATGAAAAATCAGCGAGGCTTTCTTAATCCCCTGTAGTTATTAGAAAGGTTATAACCTGTTCTGCTATTTCATTAGAAAGCAAATTGGTGGAAATACTGATTTGGGGTTTCTGAGCTCTCTGTCATGCTGTGTTTTGATACATGCAGCTGCACAGCATTCAGGGTAGCATTAGCTGCTCTTTCTACAGTCTTCTCTAACAGTTAATCACTAATCTCTGCCAATACTCCATCCACTGTCAGTATTTGTGAGATCATTATATAATTTTTGCTACTTTTAGTGGAATTAATATTAAATTCAAGTCTGTTGCTCTAGAAATTAATATTCTTTCTTGTAAAGCAACTGACATTTTGCAGATCACATAGAGGTCATAACAATGAAAACTGAGGTAATACAAAGACTATCAGATGAACATTTCTAAGATATGACTTGGTTCAGTCCCTGCATATATAATATAAATAAATACTAGGAAAACTGTTCATTAAGTAATAAAAGATGCAGATCTGAATGTCAATAAGGACTTCTATGTCTTGTATTTCCTTTTCAGTTACATGACAGAAAAATTAGCTTAACACACACATATTATTATTTTATTCTCACAGTAGTTCACCTCAAAGGTGTATGAGTTTCTTGGCTCGTTCTTTTCACTATTCGTTCATTTATTGTATTGTATCATATTGTATTTTAATTTTCCTGAAGTGTCTGCAATAGTTTGGGGGGAGAAAAAGGGGAGAAAAATTACATTTGCCAAAACAATTACTCAGACTTAGTGACAAATGAACCTAATGAATATCTAACTTCTGCCTTCACCAAAAGTTTTCATATACAAATACAGCTTCACTATAGAGTCCAATATGTTTTAAATTGAGGAAACAGTGGGTCATTTAAGAATTTTGTTTAAAAGCTCAAAACTCAAATGTCATAAACAGGTTTCTACAATGTTATGGTAACCTTCTTATCAATACAGAATAGCTGAACATGAGTCCCTGAAAATCTGGCCAACAGTATAGAAATCATTGATGTAGGAATTTCTAAGAAACAGTGAAACACAAAATGTTTGTTTTCTCTTTCAATAGCTTGTTTTGTCTCTTCAGCACTCCAGGACTCCTTTTAGTGGTTTTAATATAATCACGTTATTTTGCAATATTTGTACCTCTTCAGCAAAACTAATTTGTTGAGTGCTTGTCTATCTTCCTTTGGGATGCGCTTCTGAGAGCATAACATCATTTGGAGTTCAGAATGTGTTACACCTCACAAATCACCTTTCAAAGCATACATTTTTATGGGTGGCATCTTCATGTCTTACAGTAAGCAGTGTAATAAAATGTCCTAAATACAATCAATAATTTTTAATATATTTTATCAAAAGCCTTTATTGCAACCTTTGTCTTAAAAAAATACTGTTTCTCAAAAGCCTGTTTTGGGTTTATTTTAACCTTGCTACACATCAAAGTACAAGGATGAAGCTTTGTTCTTGCTGTCAAGACAACCACTGCCTCTTCAGCAGAAGGGGGAAAAAATCAAAGATTTGTAGAATGCCAGTTGAGTTTGAACCTGAAGGCCACAGTCTCTGAGCACACCTGGTACTCCCCACAAGAGCAGGATACTCAAGAAAATTGAGGCTTCAAATGAGCTTCCATAAAACAAGCTATAATTTCTTTTCAGGGAGTGGGGAAAACGTTAAAGGAAAATTCAACATGACAATCCCTTTGCTGAAGCAGGAGGAGGAGTTCAAGATGATCTTCAGGATGCTGCAAGACAAAAGCCTCATTACATATAATAACTGCTTACCAGTACCCCAGATTGATAACAAGCTTCCTCTGCCAATTTTACTCTATCATTATACGAAGAGGTGATTAAATTATTTGACAAATCAAATTTTCCTCTGCAATATGGAGTTATTGACCTCAGGCAGAACAGAACAAGGGTAGGTAATGAAGGGATCTAAGCAACACAGCAACTTTAAAATGGCAGGATTTGTCCAAAACCTAGCTACAATGTGCAGAAAATATTCAAGGTAACTAGTTTTCTGGTATGTATTTGAAAATTAACACATATATGTTGCTATAGGGCATGCCAGCTTTAGGCACCACCTTGTGTGTAATGCCTCCTCCCCCTTTGCAAATTGAGGAACTCTCCCACAGTTGATGGTTCCCCACCCTCCCTGTCTCCAGAGTGGCCCAGCATGGCAACAGCTGTTGGGGTCTGCTCAGACCAAGTGAGGCTGCTTAGGCGAGTCACAGCAGGCTGCTCAGCATGACACTGCTTTCCCCCTCTCTGGGTGTCTGGAACAAGAGTAGCCATGCCACAGGCCACAAAAAATATAGTGCAGATGGTTGCAACACAGCAGCTGGCCATGTACCCTGGTCTTGTTTGGTTTACTGGTGCAGACACAGCCAATCTTTTCCACTTTGTCCTTTCAAAAGACATTTCTCCAGCAGTCAGGATGTTGTTATTCCCTCGTTGCCCATTTGCAGTCTTTCTTTTGAGGGGCAGGAGGTCTATGCCAATTACCTGGGGTTTTTTGCTGCTGGAAACCTTTGCTATCTCAAATCCTGCAACAGGAAGATTGTGACTGAGAGCAAAAGACATATGTTGAGTGACACTAGCTGAATTTTCTGTGCTGAAATGTTCTTCCTCGAGTGAATATGACTAAGGTTTATTCAGAGTTCAGACACTGTGGAAGTGAAAATAAGGCTACATGAGAATGTCACTTCTGATGAACAGCCCCAGCCTTGGTGAATTCAGCAGGAGGTGTCAGGGACAGCTTCTACACAAAACTACTCTGCTGTAAGAAATAAACAACCTGAATGTAAGCCAGCAGCTGAAATGCCATTAAGGCAGGTAAAAGCAAAGGTCAGGCTGATGTAGCAGTGCTCTGCTCTGGCAGTGTCCAGAACTAAGCTGCATAACCCCTTGGTACAACTATACTCCAAATTAGAAAATAAGTGATGTGGAAGAAGAATCCTCATCTGACAGCTGAGTATGGCATTGCTCTTTTCACCTGCAAGTGAACACATGACCCTGACTGTAGCCAGAGATGTCTTCCCCAGGTTCAGCATATCTAATGTACCTTCCCCATTCCTATATACAGTGCATACCCAAGCATCCCCAATGGCCTCTTCAAAACTCACCTTAGCCATCAGGCAACCACCATCTAATTGGGCCAGGCTGCATAAAGAGAATCATAAGTTTTCTGACTCATTTGCATGACCTCTTGGCCAGCTGAAAAAAAAAAAAAAAAACCTGCTATCCAAAGCAGGTGCTGGCCATAATTGACTCTTTTTAAACCCCATGGATTGAGTGTGAAAATGGTGCTACATATGCTAATTTCTCACTATAATATGTGCATGAACTATTCTCTTATTTTGCCACATGAGTGCTTTGTTTTGAAAATCCCATGCTGTGAGGTTTCACACAGGGTCTGATGTGCTCTCCTCCATCCTGTGACTCAGGGCTAGTGCCTCCCATCATCCCCTTCCATGCATGACCACAACCAGTCTACGCTTATATATGTGGTCATAAAAGTAGTACCTGTAAAGCACAGTTCAGTAGCAGTTTTTTAAAATACATAGTTGAAACTGAAAGTCTTGCTTTCCATATTTGTTTTTATCTCAACTTTTCATCTCTACTACCTAAAATACTAATTATATTATTCACTTGGTCTAAAGCATAGTTCAGCTGTTAGGTGAGGTATATGGGATTCTCTTTTTTCTGTTTACTCTTTCTATTTTATGGTTATTTAAAAATATTCCCGAAAAGAGTCATGTTTTATAGAGCATTTATAATCTTACCCATAAGGTGACTGACATTATCTTTTACAAGTAGCAAATAACTATTTATTTCTCTGTCCATGAGACTGTCATGAAGAGTCTATCAAGTTAATTTCCCCTCCTCTTTATAACATCCCCACCCTCCTTCATGGGTAACAACTCCCACTGCCCATCTACTTGCCTAACTAGTTAAAAGAATTGTGGTAAACTCAGACCAACTGTTCTCTAGCAGGCTTTGCTTTTTGTATTTCCAGAATTGTATGTACACCAACAGTTGTCATTCCAGTTTTTTCATTCTTTCCAGTTCTGTAAGTTGCAATACTAATTTATCCTATACTTCTTGAGGGTTTTTATATCTATTATGTCCAGAATCCAGCAAAATATTTTTTTCAAAACCTGTGTTTTGAAAGAGTTATATAGGTCTTCCTCAAAATCGGGACTAAATTGTTGAAGATGCAATGACTGTTTCATGAAAGTGTTCTCTTGGTAACTGGTTGTTTCTCAGCTCTCTGTATTAATTAATTCTTGTTTGTTGTGACAAAATTCTGCAAAAGTATTTGGCATATTAGGTGGGAATGTTATGTGAGCTATACACTCCTGGATTCTGGTGATTCCCTTGTGGGATCCATTTACCACAGCAGTTACAGAAATCATGTACACACATACTTCTTGTTTTGGATCACATGGTTCTGCCATGGATTCAAGTTCAGTACTTGTTGACTTGCAAGAAGTTTGTTCTTGATTACAAGTTTGTTGAAATTAGAAGGTGGGCCAAAGATGGCAGCGGCGGTGTTGGGGAATTATATTTCAGGATTTAGTCTTCCCATAGTACAGGCCTGTAACTATAGAAATCCTGGTCCATGATTACTAGGAATATATGACTTAGGGGAAGAGTGTTTTTAATGTTATAAACAAGTGGCACAGTTAGAGACCCAACTTACTCATCCGGAGGTAGTCTGTAAGGGTGACAAAAAGTTTTTCCACAGCAAATGTAAGGGCCTCACAATGTCACCTAAGCTGCAGATAACAAATTTTTCAGCATATATAGGAAAACATCTGATTCTGTGGAAATTTGCTTATGATATCTTTTATGTACTCATCTGTACAGTATCTTTTTTTTTTAATTATGAGTTGATGATTATGATGTTTATAAAGAGCATGTAAGTACTCAAGACAAAGACTGATGAAATTATGGCTAACAGATGGTAGGAAACTGTGAAGTCAATCTAGGTTTTCCTCTTAATTATGCATGATTCATCCAGAATGCTATACCTCAGGCTGCTAGTAACAAGTATCTTCAAAAGACACTGAGCTTTATGCTGAAGCATAAAGACTCTTTGGGACACAACTCAATTATTCAGGGGCTCTCAATGCAATCCATAAAGTTCAAAAAAGTGAGCAGTTGCTTTTGCAATCTTCTGTTGGAATTGGCCCTAAGCATCCAACAACTTGCAAAACAGATTGTGAAGCTGAGTTAATTGTTCTTTTCAACAACCTCTCACATTCCATAGCATTTAGGTTCTTTTGTTGCATTCGAATTTTTAATAAGATGATTGAGAGTCCTATCCTCCCCACAATAATGTGATCAAACTTTTCCAGGTAAGAGCACAGTGGTTTAACACAGCTTTTAGAATATGGGTCACAATTCTTTTTCTGATCTGCGAAAGACACATTAATAAGCTCTAGGCATTTAGAGAAGCTATTTTTTCTCATTCTTTCATTTTCTTTTATTTTTTTTGTGTTCATTGGAACTTTTTTTCCTATCTTTCAACTTCTGTAAGAAAAAACCTTGGAAGAAAATTAAAACCTCTTTTTTAAGCACACCACAATTTGTTGATATTTTCAAGCTTTTCAGCATAACTCCATTCACAAGTTGAATGTGTGTGCTGTTTAATATCAAACAATTGTTTTACTGCCATTTCAAGTGTCTGGCTGTGTTCATGCTTGCTAATTAAATGTTTTATTAAAAAAAATACAGCCTAAATTGTGCAAAACTTCATCTACATCTGCTTCTTCTATGAAAAGATGTCCTTGGAACAACTCCAGTATGTTAAATAGAAAGCAAATTACTACAAATAAGACAGTCATTTACCTGTAGACTTTAGCATGAGCTCCTGTGTACTAAATATACCATTCACTTGCTATTGACTGTCAAGAAGACAAATGTCTCTGTGGCATAAAAAAGAAAGTATTATTTTAAGACTATTTAGATGGGTTATGTTCTGGTGTTTTTAGCATTTGGTGATAACCAAATATTTCTGTCCCATATCCAGAGATTTCAAAGTGGGATAAAGAAGTGCTTGTGTTTCCCGCTCACTTTCAGCACAGAGGGTCATTACAAGCTATGTTGGCAACACCTGCAGATTCCTTCAGGAGGCTCTCTCACGAGCAGCAGCATCACTATGAAGCCTTTGAGGGAGATGATGCGACAACAGCCCGCTACAGTAGGCAGAAAATGAGTACATTTATGTGTTACCACTTTAACACTGTGTGCTAATCACACCATTTCCTAATAACTTCCAAGTAATTGAAAAGCAAAGGATATAATATAAACAAGATGTAGCTGATAGAGAAGCACTATGGACAGCCTGTCTTGTCGGGACCATTAATCACCGCAGTGTGATACACTACCAAACTATCAGTTTTCTGGATTCCTCAAGGCTATGAAAAGCCAAACTGTGATCCATTCACCACTGCCTCCCAGAGTGATCACTGAACACTTTAAGAAATAAAATCTTCCTCATATTATCTATTACATGGCCAAAGGCAATGGAGTTTACACTGAAATTTGGAACCAAATAAATGAAAATGTTGAGGTTTTTTTCAGTAGAAGCTGAATGGCATTTTTTGACTGCATTGTTGCCTCAAATAATTGTCTTTATACATTTATCAAGATAACAAAGATAGTTCATTTGGATGGAGAAATTTCTGCTACTTGCTAGATAAATACACATTATCACCAAAACCAATTACATCTTGTAAATTCCCTGTTCACTACATAGTCCATTTTCTTAAGCAATAACTGAATAAAACAAGGGGATTTCTGAAAACAAGAGAGATTTTTAATTAGATATGAAGTAGGACTGTTAAATATTTAGTGGTTTTATTATGGTATCTGATACGACAGACCCATTTGCACACGTTTTGATAAACAGGTTTTTAGTTTTAATCTGAACAAAGGCAATTTTGTTAGTAGCAGAACAAGCAATCCAGTACCATCAGCTGATGTACTTCCATACCTTTCAAGTTTGATTCTACATAAAATGCCTTTGCCAAGTATACATCAGTCCCTTGCAGTAACTTACGTTTCCTCACTGAACCCACTTCAAAGCTAAAAGGAGCTGTCTGAAGCAAGGACTGCTTTTGCAGCAAAATATAAATCATAGAATCATAGAATGGTTTGGGTTGAAAGGGACCTTAAAGACCATCTAGCTCCAAACCCCTGTCATGGTCAGGGGCCACTGCAACCGGTTGCCAGAGCCCCATCCAACCTGGCAATGTGGACCCACAGTTATGAGAAAGTACCATTCCACTTGCATGGTTATTGGTTTAACTTTCCCTCTAATGTTAGCTCATTTTAGCTGCTGGAAAGACTCATCTTTAGACTGAGAGACATACATGGCTTAGTACTTATGCCCTGGCTCTCACTACTGTCAGCAGAGGTTTAGGGAAGACAGTCAGAAAGACCGGAATGCCATTCAGCTCCCTCAGGACAGACACGTTTGCACGGGCAGCTTGCCTCTGCTGAAAGACATACTTCAGTACAAGGGGAGTGAGGTAGACAATGGGGGACATGCAGAAGGTGCCATAAAGAAGGGTAGGGAATAAGAGTGAAAGTAAAATTATTGCAGGGGAATTGGGAGTATGGAGATGTTTAGAAAATAGAAAAGTACACCAATCCATGGTGAACCAGACTCAACCACTGTGGCACTCACTAAACATTTTGTTACACCTTTCAGAGTTTCAGATCTAGGACTAGATTTAGTCTTTTGGAAAAATGCCTTGAAACAAAAGCTCAAAATCTATAAAATCCATACCTGTATTAAGACAGTTCAGGACCCAAAATCAGATATTGGGTACTGCAACATTTATAATTTATTGCTGCTTGTTCAATGGAAATTTCCCTTTCTCATACCTACTCATTTCATTTGCCTGGCAGCCACAACACAAGAAGTCTGTGCTGGAGAAGCACTGACCTATCACTGACCAAACTGCTTACTGTTCAAAAAGCACACTCCACAAAACAAAGTTTATGTGATGCAAAGAGCAATTTTCAGATCCAAAATCGGGGGAAATTTTCATGAGAACAGCAGAAAAGCCAAGTCAAGCTTCAGTATTATTCACTCACCCATACTCCAAACTAAAAACAGGAGGGTTTAAAATTTGGGGAAAAAAATGCTGCAGCAAGACCTTTTTTTCTTCTTGGCCACCTTCTTGGGAATATTTCTGCCAAAACAAAATCAAACCTGTCATAGACACTGAAGCATGAAAAATATCTGGCCATTTCCCTATTTTTTTGAAGGAGAATATGGGGCATTATTGACACCAAAGTTTCTTCCAGCTCTATGTGTGCTGAATTCTATTCATCTCAGTTGCTGTTAAGTTCATGACAAGCTAACAAATGCAGGTGTCGTTTTTGTACCAATCATTTGCTGTACCTATAATACCATGCCATCACAAAAGTGATGATAAAGAGACTGCTGTTTCTGAGCATTCTCATGTGATGTGGGTCAAGTATATAAAATTGCTGTAGGCTGTGAAGACTGCTATTCAGGAATTCACCTACCCGTCAGTCAGGTTCAATCACCTGAGGCTCTTTCACCTTGAGACTACGTATCCAAGCTGCTGTCAAGCACCAGGTCTCATGCCTCCGCAAGAATTACGTCCAGCATTTTCCTTTTGTCCCAGTGTCCACAGTGCTGGTGCAGTCCATGATTGCATTATCCACAGATCCCACCTCTTTTCTATGTTTTCCGTCTCTAGTAATACTCCTCTAGTCCAAACAAAATATGAAAACTTCTTCTTTCTGACCAAAAAAAAAACAAAAGTATGTTTCATTCTGATTACAAATTCTACTGTGGCTTACAGTTCATAGTCATGACAACTAATACAGCAAGAATAGTTCTGCACCTTCTTCTTTAAGAATTTTAGATATACTTACACTAAAGATGGCAGAGCATCAACCCTCTAGTGGAGTCCAAAGTAACTGAAAAAACAACGCATGTCACTTTATGTTGTCTGCGTGTTTTCTATTGTATTACTCTTAAATCATAGCAGTTACAGGTAATTAGTAATTTCTAGTTTCTATTAACATTAAAAAACCAACATCAAGAACAGCTCCCTTTTAACAATGGCACATTTCAACTAGCTTGCCCAGGATTCTTATTTCTATGGCCTGAGCTTGACAGACTAAGAATACACCCAGCTGGTTTTCAAACCAACACTTTCAATAGTCTAGGGAAGGGCTGCGTGACTTGTCATAAAAACAGCTGCCTCTGTCTCCCCAACCAGCCAGGAATAAGCTGAACAGAACAAAACCTTGAATGAAAACACCTCGACTTTTCATGCAAGGACAAAAGGTGGTCATTATGCATACCAGGAAGGTTCTTTTATAGCTGGTAATTACATATAAATTGGAGAGTTATAATAAAAAAAATCATTTCTCTCTTCATTTATTTAAAATGTGATTTCTACAGCCATTATATAATTACCAGTATTTTTCAGTAACATTATTAAGAACAAATGAGCTAGTGTTTCTGAAAGAATCACAAAGATGCAAATACTGAAAGTTCCTTATTAGGACTGGTTGTCCAGCATGAAGCAAGTGTCAGGAAAAAGATCTCTTCTTGAAGACTGTAGACTGAACTTTTCTGAATGTTGAGAAAGGATCAATTTCTATCTTTCTACTATGAAGAAATAAATTATCCCTATCATCTCTGACACATTATTTCAAGCTCTCCATTTTTCTCAGTTTCTTACTTGTTCAGAAAATGTCTATGAACTATTGACCTCCAGCAGCAAGCCTAAAATAAGGCATAGAAAGATCACAAAAATTACTAAAAGAACAGGAACAGCTCGCTGCTGTCATTATTTATGAAATAAGTGTTGCTCATGACACTCAGTCAAGCAGTCATTCACATGTGCAAGTCTGACATGTTTGAGCGTAAGCAACAGTAGCAGCATCTTAGTGAAAGAATATAAAAATAAAGAATAACCATCTCTTAGGAGATACATAAATCTCCATAAACTACAGCCTATGTAGATTTTAGACCGTTAATTTAGATTATATGTTTCATCACAGTGCACAATTTTAGATATCTTGGAGGCTGAAAATCTATATTAAATATTATTAATGAGCAGGAGTAATACAGAGAACAAAGAGGAAAGACTTGTATTTTGAGGGAGAAGTAGGATTGGAATCAGGTGCATGAATGTCATCGTGTCATCACCCAGTACAGCAGAAACTTTATTTATTTTTAAGGCAAATTATTTTCTATTACTGCTTGTGTTTCTATAAATGGATTAAAAAAGCACAAAGTCAGAAAGCACAAGAAATGCAGAAATCCAGTCCTCCAGGATGTTTTCTGTTGGCCAAATGTAAAGCAACACACATCTCCCCAAGAGCCCTGAGGCTCTGATGTCCAGCAGATTCCTGCTGTCCTGAGCTACCCTGGGCCACAATGGCAGCAGAAGGCTCTAAACAAAAAAATAACATAACTCAAGATGTGGGAGAGCAGAGAGAAAGCCATTGCACGGTTCCAATGGCAGTCCATTAAACTTGTGTCTCCTTTCCCCCAGCCCACGCTGTCACACCAGATGCTTCTGCCTGCTTAGGGTTCCCTCCCGGGGGTAGAAGCTGTTTCTCTTCCAGCAGGAAATTACAGGTTAGACCTGAGCTGATGGCAAGAAATGAAGGCTTCAATACTGAGGTGAGGGGGTGAGAAGGATATTTAATTTTCAAGACAAGGTCATTTTTACTTTTTTTTAAAGAACGCAGAGTGGTGTGGGGGTTTTTTGCTATTATAGCAAACAAACTTTTTTGACACACTATAATTCACATAACTCCTTGAAAATCTGCCACTTACTCCACTGATGATGGTAAGAATCTCTGTCCTTAGCTGATTCAGACTATTAGAGTGGCTTCTTCCTGGCTAATTGTTAAACATCCTGATTTAGCATAATTTTGTTGCCTTGCTTTTTCTTTTGTGACTATATGTAGTATTTGAATTCCTTCTGTGAAACTGTTGGTTATTTATTATGGCATAAAAAATCTTGGAGCAAAAGTGATTTATGACAATATTTTTAATCTTGCATTTTAAAATTCATAGTAATGGCTTAAGTTTGCCTGTGACTATGTTGCCAGTATTTGCTGTAGTGCACAGAAGTTGGTCTTACTGATTTTCAGTCTGTTGGTAGGAAAAAAAAAAGTAACAAATTATTGATAAAATTCTGTGATACACATACTAAATATTACAATTATGCCAATACCTGAAAAAGGATTCACAGGTTTGCATGGACCTCATGGATTCTTCAGTATGGTCCTTTCACTGGGTTCACATCAAAAGCAACATTAATTTACAAATTAATGTCTTTTGCTTTGTTTGATCACAAAATACACTTTACTTACATGCCTGGTTTTGCATCAAAACATTTACCAGTCTTCTTTAACTGGAATAAGCAATACGTGGTACTTTGTACTTGCTGTTTGACACAAGACACTTACCCATGACAGCAGCCAAGAGAGCAGGAGGTTTTATGAAAGTGGAGCCTATATAATATAAATAAGTCACAGAAAAAAAAAGAAAATGAACAGTGGAAAATCATAAACGAAATAATGCATATGTGATATAAAGAATGAGGTTATGGTTGTCTTTAAAAAATCTTAATGCTTGGCCTTGAGCCTAACTGCCAGACTGCAGTTTTAAGATGAGTGTTTAGAGTGAAACTCTGCAGGCTCACTCCATTACCTGTTTTAGTTTGTGTCCATTGTCTCTTGTCCAGTCACTGGGCACCACAGCAAAGAGCCTGGCTTTGCCTTCTTTACTCACTCCTATTAGGCATATGTACACCTTGCACAGATCGTCCTGAGCCTTTTCTTCTCCAAGCTGAACAACTCCAGATCTTTTAGCCTCTACTGTGCAGGATGTTCCACTTTCTAAATCATTTTCACAGCCCTTCACTCTACTCACTCCAGCAAGACCCTGTCTTTTGCACTGGGCCTTCACCAAGCCTGAGTAAAGAGGAAGGCTCACCTCCTTGCTGGTAATAGTCTGTCTGATTCAGCCCAGCAGGCTGTTGGATATCTGCTTTTAGGGCTCACTGCTGGATCAAGTCTGTTGTCAACCAAGATTCCCAAGTAAATTCCTAAAACTTGTTTCCAGACAGTTGGTCCCCAGCATGTAATGGTGCATGAAGATATTCCTTCCAAGTGGCAGGACATGACATTTTATTTTGTTGAACTTAACTATTTTTTGAGCCTGCCAAGGTCCCTTTGAACTGCAACACAACCAGCTGGTCCATAATGACTCCTCCCAGTTTTGTATCAACTGCAGACATGCTAAGGATGGATTCTACCCCACTACCCAGGTCATTAATGAAGATGTTATTGATGACCATTATTGTCCTCCTCAGGCACACCGCTAGTGACTGCCCTCCATCTGGACTTCACATTGTTGATCACAACATTTTAAGACCACCAGTTCAGAAGGTTTTCCATTTATCTAGTTCATTCTTCTTCAGTTTGCCAATGCTGGGCATAAAGCAAAGCTTGGACCTGAACATGGGTAGAACTGAAAATTAATCGTTCAGGCTTACTGTGCTTCTTTATTGTGCACCCTTGAGACATCTTCCTGAGTAGGCTAATTTTGAAGACATCTGAGAAAATCAGAATTATAACAAAAAAGTGGTCACGGTAGTCATGGTTGTAGTGAAATTCTTCTGGGTGTATAGCAATATTGTAGAAACAGCATTAAAGTTGTTTAAACTATGTTTAGAAAAACTGGACAGTCCCATACAGGTCCCTGCTAGTTCCTATCTAAGACCACAGCAAAATGCTTGATTCTGATGTCATTGGACATTCTGGCATGCTTTTTAGGAGATGGTGTCAGGTGCCTTGCTGACAACAAGATAAAGAACTATGCAAGAAATCCTGTTCTCATTCTTCTATGATCAGGCATAGCTCCACTGCATTCACCAGGTCTCCAAAGCCTTGAGCAACCTGGGCAGCATGGCCCTGCAGTGACTCTGTTGTGAGCAGGAGGCTGGGCTGGATGACCTCCTGAATGATCCCACATATCATTATGGGAAAAACAGCTCCCCATCGAGAACAGGACCCAGGGTTAGGCTCTTCCTGCTCTGGGAAGGAGATAGGATGGGAGAGAGAGGGAACTGCCATGAAGGATCAAGCTTGTTGCTCCTTTTAGAAAAAGGGGGACAGAAGAGATGAGGGCAGTGAATGCTGATGATGATGGGAGGGTCGTTTGCCTCATTCATCACTGAGCTACCATGCCAGTCCATCTGCCCCCAGCTCAGCTCCCACTACACTGACTGTGGGAGCCGCTCACAGCAGCCTCTCCAGTTTGGTGCTCTGTGTGAGCCCACCTGATAACTGAATATTGACTTACAGTGCTCCTTCCTGACTACTAAAGAACATTTGCTGATGGCAGGAGTGAAAGTACAGCCAGGGGTTAAATCTAGAAGAAAACAGACAGAAAGAGGCAAATAAGAAAAGAACATCCAATCATGCAGACTTAACAGTTTGCAAAAGAGTTGGGGTGTTTTATACTTTTCTATTGTTTCCTCAAAGATGCTAGACTTTCAATAGCCTACAGTGCAGTGGGGAAAGAATGCAGTTAATAGATTGTGCTAAAGAAATTTAAAGAACATGACACCCTAAAAAAAACCCACGATACTTCTAAAAGAAAAGATTTTGTTTTTTAAAAGATCTCAGACTGGTGATTTTTTTATCATTTAACACACCTGAGATTGCTGAGTCAGACATGCAGAATTCACTTACTATAAGGGTCAGAAATCCAAAATTAAAAAAAATAGCTCTTAGATGATTCTCATTTAAATTTCTAAGGGTTGCAGAACCAAACTGTAAGTTTTGAAGGGATTATAAACAAGGAATTGAAAGGCAAAGGCAGAGAAAAAGTTACCCTGAGAAAACCATAAATTGCAAGCTATGTCACTGTTGAACAAATTAAGGCTGTATCTGATATAAAAGTGAAAGTCTGTGAAAACATAACTAAGCTATGTTGAACACAAGATAGAACTGGAGCAATGAAGAAGGCAAGAAACCACTCCTTCCTGTGGTACGGTAAAACAGAATCTCAAAAAGATAACATTTGTGAGAGTTTTGGGAAATGGAGTGCTTAGTTGCAGATTGAAAGTATACTGGATGTAAAATCCTGTTAGTCACTCTGATGTTGTTGTGAGATTGTTAATTTTAATTGTCTCTGTGAGCAGCTCCACAGCTACATCACCCTTCTCTATCCACATGCAAGGCACTTTTGAAGGCTTCCAGTCATGCCCCAAAACATGTCTCGGCTATCCTGTGAGGTCTAACTGCACACTTGGCAAGCCTCCTTCTCCTGTGCATCCTTCACAGCCTATATAAGAGAAATGTCATTGCTTTTTGTTATAAACCAGGGACTAGGAAAGATAACCATTGGGAACAGGAGAGATCAGTGGATTATCAACATTTTCAGTGCTCTCCCCATGTGTTGCATTATTGAAAAGATATAGAGAGCAGTGAACATTGCTCTACAGAGCTGGCTTGTCCGAGCAGAAGAGGCTCCTGCAGGGATGCAGGACACTGTCACATCTCATGGTGTTCGTTTGTCATCTCCCCAGCATGTGCCCTCGAGCCTGGGCTCCCTCTCCTCAGAGGAAGCCCTGGAGCCTGGCTCCACATAAGCAGTGCTTGCTGTTACCCAGGGACATGGCCAAGGCTGGTGGGGAATCAAGGGCCTTCTCTGATTAGTGTATGTTTGGTTGAATCCTGAAGCTAAGGTCCTTCCCCAAGGCACTGATTCAAGGGACAAGACACATGTCAACAAATAAGATGTATTTTATTTTTGCCAGAAACCTCTACTGCAGTCTGATATCACAGTTCTTACTCAAAGAGATCATGGGCAAAGATCAGGCTCTCTTAAGACTCCTTTAATACACCATAATTACTTAATTCATTTCATGGAGACCGATCTGCTTCTCCATTTCAAACACCCTGAAGTTGGCCACTTATAGACAGAGTCAGACTTAATTCACTGAGCTGAGGAGAGGAGACTCGGGGAAACACAGCAGTATCTGTAGATGTCTTTCAAAGGAAACAGATCCCACAAAAGCCGGATCTCTTTCTCTGAGCAATTAAAACTGAGGACTAATTTCGGAAGGGAAGGGAAGGGAAGGGAAG
>VXBX01000100.1:682582-694221 GCA_013400415.1 Scytalopus superciliaris
GAAGGGAAGGGAAGGGAAGGGAAGGGAAGGGAAGGGAAGGGAAGGGAAGGGAAGGGAAGGGAAGGGGCTGTTAGAACAGCCTCAATCAACGTGCCCTGTTAACAAAATAAAAACTGGGGGAAAAAATTTTCCTCAAACTTTTCCTAAGAACTTTGGATTGTTTTTTTCTAACTGAATCTACAAAGGAGAATGAGCATCTCTTATGGAGACAATCAAGAATGGGCATAAAGCGAAGCTTGGACCTGAACATGGGTAGAACTGAAAATTAATCGTTCAGGCTTACTGTGCTTCTTTATTGTGCACACTTAAGACATTTTCCTGAATAGGCTAACTTTGAAGATATCTGAGAAAATCAGAATTATAACAAAAAAGTGGTCATTGCAGTCATGGTTGTAGTGAAATTCTTCTGAGTGTATAACAATTTTGTAGAAACAGTATTACAATAGTTTAAGCTGTTTAGAAAAGCTAGAGAGTCCAATACAGGTCCCTACTAGTTCCTGCCCAAGACCAAAGCAAACTGCTTGATTCTGATGTCACTGGACATTCTGGAACGTCTTGCAACAAAAAAATGTAGAAAGAGATTATCTGGTATTAAAAAAAAGAAAAAGAAATCTGACTTTAAAAATTATTTGGATATAGATGAACGGGGGCAAGTGTGAGTCAACTTTAGATAAGTCTATCTGTGTATTAGCAATACAAAGGACCAAAATTAATATATCCTGCTTGTCAGGACTTAAAACTTAACCCAGTAACACAAGTGAGAACTACTAAAGGGCTTGGCTTCTTCAAAAGAGCTAACTCTACTGAACAGCTAATTCAACTTAAACTCCACTAAAGAGCTAAAACTCAAGTTAAATTCTACTAAGGAACTAAGTAAAGTTGAGAGCAAAAAAGAGCTAATTCTACTTAAAGGGCCCTGGAGTAAGCTGTCAGTGATTTATATTAAAGATTGAAGAAATCTTTCACATATGACATTCAGGGTCCAATCATATGGTGCTGAAACTCTTCAACAACTGCACGATTATCTTTAGCTCAACACCAGTATCAATTGTTTTTCTCATAACTTTGTTTTCCTCTGCTTGATTCAGTTTCTATGGCTCCTTTCTGGTCCCCAAAGGCCAAGTCCCTGACAAAAGCCTACTCAGGGCATAAGACACATTTCCATTATCAGCAGTTTTATATGGTCCAACATGAGTATGCTGCATGGTTAAGAATTCTTTATTTTACCAAACAGAGATTTTACTTACATATAGTTAAGTCTCAATATTCAGTCAAGTTTCATGCAGAGCGCACAGAAGTGGCACATTATTCTTGTATGATTTCTTTCTTTTTACACTTTAATCCTCTCCATTATGGAAAACAAGATGTTTGTGGCCCCATAAGGCTTTAACTAGCAACCTGCAAAATTTCAAATTTTAAAAAAAATATATATTACCAGAAAAGAAATCAGATGTGGAGAGTAGGAAAAAGGTTAGGTTTGAGACAGGCGAGGCAAACAAGAAATGGGCTAGAAGATAGAAAAAAAGAAAGACAGACAGGAGGTAATTTGCATGAGACCTTGAAGCAACGAGTCTGAACTGTATGTGGGAAGCTAAAACACAAGAGATGTTACCATAAACATTCATGCTGAGGCAATGATATTTAAAAGCCTAAATAAGACATGAACTTGAGTAAAACTTTGTCTTTCTGAAAAAATTACTCAGGTGATCCAAGTCTCTGGACTATTTTTCACGTTGTTTTCCCATCTGTGGAGTCACCAAATAATTATGCCATTATTGTTATTGAAGTCTCACTTAGGAGGAATTTCAGCAACACCTGGATGTACAGACATTAGCTTCAGTTTGGTGATTAAACTTCCTGCAGTTGCTTTAGTAACCACTTCTTTGATAGGATTAAACATTCTTTCACTCCTTTGGAAACCTCATTAATCTCTACTTCATTAATCCACTAATTTAATAATAATAATTTTTCATACTTAACAAGGTACTGATCACCAGAAAGCAGCACTGATCTCAGGACATGCTTTCCTGGGTGATACTTCAGAATGTCTTTGTAAATATATACTGGTTTTCTCAAGTGTTTGACCACAGGTTTTTTTTCTGTTGAATTTCTAATCAGCACCTGAATGATACCAAAAGTGTATTTCTCCATTCCAGGAAAGGCCTCTGGAAAGGCTGCAAATGACACTGACTCTTTCATCCTCTGAATCTTGGATAAGGTAAATAAGGTATAACTTTGCATATCTCTTGATTTATGCCTTCCTAAAGCAGAAGTCAGGATCTAAGCTGGCGGACTTTAACAAAGGTTCACACTGTCAAGGGACAAAACAGCCTATTTT
This sequence comes from Scytalopus superciliaris, assembly GCA_013400415.1. NCBI lineage: Eukaryota > Metazoa > Chordata > Aves > Passeriformes > Rhinocryptidae > Scytalopus > Scytalopus superciliaris. The sequence goes on from VXBX01000100.1 coordinate 684,921, forward strand.
GCATACTGTTGCATCTGGAATTTTCAAAAGAGCCCTGAAAACTTAGACACCAAATGTCCACTGTAATCTCTCAAGAGTCAGACACCGAGCTCCTTGAGTAATGCTTCAGCCAACAAATCCAATTATGCTGAGGTACAGGTGATGTGACTAGAGCTGACTGTACTCTGACAATGGCTCATGCTGGATGGAGGCAGGAGAGCACAAGGGCAGGATAACGTTGGAAGCCGTGTGGCATCCTATGCTTTGATAGTTGTGCACTGTCACTTCTGCAACTCTTTTACCTTTAGCAACTTTAGATGCCAGGCTGCAGATAGGCACTTTAGGTGAGCCCAAAAAATTATTGAGGGGCAGTCTAAGTGCAGGTCTAAATATGCACCCTTCTGTGGATGCATATTTAGCCTTTTCAGTAGCCTGGCTTCACCCGCCAAAGCTAAGTCCAGCAATACTAACACAGACTTGGGTTGGGAAAACTGCCATGCCTTTGGGATGCTGTTGACAAAGGCTCTAGTACAAAAGATAAATGAAGTTAGTATGAACTCCTATTACCTCTACTATACCTATTCTTTAGCTAAAAGGTACCTTTTAGAACTGACTGTAATTCTGAAACTCAATTCCTTGTTAGTTTTGGTATCTTTCTATCTATAAGCACAATAGATAGAACAATTCTGAGAGTCTTGGAAGGGTTCAGAGGAGACATCAGGAAAAGTATGCACACCACAGAAGACTGTGCCAAAACAAATGAGTTTATAAAGATCACTTTGCTGTGTAGTCTATCTGAACATTGTACGTGCCATGTCTTTCACCGTATATTCTTCAGACTATAAATAAATCAAATTGACGTATATTCACAATCTAGCACCATCTGCTGCATAAAAGAAGAAGGCATTTTAAAGCAAAGGATCTGTTCCTTTTCTTACATGATACATCTTAATCAGTGAAATGTATTTGTGGTTTTACAAATGTGCAGCTTGACTTTCAATATAATAAGCATTTTAAAGAATCATTTGAGAAAATCCATCTAACTATGGATTCTCATTTACTATTAGTTTCTGGATCACATTAAAATTCCCTTATTTCCAAAATACTAAGTTGAAAGCAAGAAGCAGGAAGGTCTCATGTGAAGTGTGGCGAATAGGACCTTTGTGGAAGAGATGCATATAATCAGAGATAAGAGTTGTTTTATGTATAAATGCTTCTCATTAAGAATAAATCTTGAATTTAATATTTGAGATTACTATTTCTCTGCATCATTGTATAGTGTTTTAATTTGATAATTATATTTTTCAACTGTTTTATATGTAGCCTTACAACAGGTGGGGGTTTTGTTTAGTTCACTATCTATGATAAAAGCCTGGGATATTTTTCCCAACAAATTTAATTCAGATCTTTTCTCCTATTTATTATTCGATTAAAAAGTACATATATTTCTAAAATTCTAAGTATCTCTATCTCTTTTTAAAGTTTCTGAAGATCATGGCAAAGCACAGACGCATATACTAAAACTAATATAGGCTGCCTCAAGCTTAAGGAACTTTGTTGGCCCACATGAAACTAAAATTAACTCGTTCAGGAACTTAACTCTCCTTCACTTCTTCACTAGTTAAGCTGCTTCACTTGGCATTAACATACAATCTGTTACACAACCACTGAAACCATTTAATATAACAAACTTGTTTACATATAAGCCTCTCACACTAAATCACTGGAAAATTATTTTGCTTCCTCCTTCTGCTTTGTCCGAAACACTCTATCCTTAACTAGCTGGCTGTCAGCAACACAAAACAAAGGGCTGTTAAATTCACTGTCTGCTTTATAAACAAAAAGGGGGAAAAAATACCACAATATTTCAGTGTATTGATGCAGCGAATTCTGGCCTATGCAAACCTGAAGTAGCTTTCCTTATGGGCACTGATGAAGACAACTGTCACTGTGGGCCACAGGGCACTGTGAGCCGCAACTACAATCCTGCCTGAACTCAGACCAGAGGCTGAAGGTCCCCGGAGTCCTTTGTTTCTATCAAAAAATGTCAGGTTTTCTTGTTTCTATAAGGAGGGGCTCTCTCAATATATAACAAGCAAAACGCATCAGTCATATAGCTACTCAGACACAGCATTAAGTTGCTTCTTAGCTGCAAATGTACATTCCCCACAGAACACATCAGCCCTGTGCTGTAGCTAGCAGGATCTTTAGTGGAGTACCTCTGAAAACCCCAGAATGTCCAATCTCTTTGATTTTTCAATAAGTATACTAAAAAACTACACTGTTTGCTTTTTTGATTGTTTCTTTTGATGAGCTACTGCATAGCTTAAAGTACTGAAAAATAGGTAAGTGGAAGTTCTATACAGATAAATAATAGTCAGAACTGAAATGTATTTTCCATCCTCCAATTTTCTGAACAGAGACCAAATAAAATTGCATGTTGTAAGAACCAAAGCTAGAAGACAGGTTTCAGCTGCTCTGACTCACCAACAGATTTTACAAACTACAAAGGTCTATGAAGGCTTCACTTCTGCTCATTATTTCTAAAGTCTTCTCCTTGCAACTGCTTTGTCATTTGCAGTGAAACTAAAATGATGCAAACAGCAGAACAGGGATGAATTATTCCTTAGCACTCTGAACCTTAGTCTATTGATGTCGTCTTTCTAAATTGCATTTACTCCATTTCAGATCAGAACCTCAAATTACCTACTACCAAACCACTCTCTTCAGGAGCAAGCAGTCCACCTTTTCTAAAAAAAAAAAAAGATTATAAATATAAGGCTTTTCATTACCTGTGAAACAGGATAATACATTCCAAAGCAGAACAGATAAAAATTTATGAAACTTTAAACATCAAAAAGCCCCACATAGCTGCAAGTCTACATAAAAGCCTTGTGAACTTTGCTCATAGTTTTCCATAATATTTCAGAATATCAGCTCAAACACAGATGAATATATACCTCAGATCCAGTGATCTATTTCTTCAGCTCTGGGGGTTTTTTTCAGTTGCTAAGAAATTTATTTCTCCTTTTTCTTGTAAAATGCAAGTTTATAGCATTCCACATGCTGTAGGGAATCATTCCTTCTTGGATTGACTTTGAATATACCTGAAAGCATGATATGTTATGGTCCAATGAACTCCAGTGAGCTTGAACATGACCTTGACATGACGATCTTTACCTTCAGGTGAAAATTCAGAAAGTAACTGCTCACAGTCAAGTTCAGAATTATTCTTTTTTGGCAGAATCCTTGACCTTCGCTGTTCCCTGACCTGAAGCCAAGTGCAGATAGATTTTCTCCCATCCTCATGTCTCCCTGATACATAGCAAGTATGAATCCAAGTGCTGCTCACTTCATCAAGTACAGGTGAGGGGGTTATGTGTTTATTGAAATTACAGCTTACATATACAGTGACTATTTCAAAATGTACTTCCAAGCACATAACTGCAAGTGAAAAAAAGAAAAACAGTTCCCTGAAAATATTTTCAGCATGAACACACTCAAACAAATTCATTTTGAATCAATAAAACATTTATTTGCCACATCAGAGTTGCAGACATAGAAAGGGGTCCCTAAGAAAACACATTTTCATATGAGCAGAGCTTTCTGACCAGATCACACCTGTGTGTCTGCATATTTAAAATAAGACTTCAATGCAAAAAGATTTGAAACTATATTCTACTAAGTATATAGAGCCATTGCATGGCTTAAAGTGATGAAGTCCTCCCTGAGTATTGCACTAGCAGCCAGTTCAAAATCTAAACCCACTTGCCTTACAGCAGACCACATCTATCCCATATATATGTCAATGAACCTGACAGTTTTTACATCAATCCCACTAGCTTCACTGTGGAGAGCAGCTGTTCAACACCTTTGCAAAAACAGGTAATTTTATGTGTTGTTTAAGGCTATAAACTCAAGACTGTGTAAAACCCATTGAGCAAGTTTAGAGGACTAAGACCTAGATCCCTGGTCTGTAAGACCTTGCCCTACAGCTTGGTCATTCACAGTGCTATTAACCTCCCAGTGCATCCTCAGGCAATGGACACAACAGTAAACACAGCATTAACTAGTAAGATGAATGGCAGGGTTTTGTGCCAAAATCAAGTTTGGTGGAAAACCAAAATTACCCTCAAGATCCTTACAGTCTGCTTCTTGCTATGCTTTGCACCTCCTGCCAGACGCACCCAGACTTCTGGATGCTGTTTCTATGAACAGGCTAATATAGGGCAAGTCAATAATCATCAAAACTCTTTCTCAAATTTAAAAAATGGAATGTTACTGAAATCAATTGCTTTTACAAGAGTAGCTGAGGCTGAGTCTGAATTTTTGAAAACTGAAAGACTAGATTCCAAAATGCTTAGACTAGTTTCTAATAATGTCCAAAAGTCATCTCAGTGTATTTATTCTCCTTGGCTCTTGACTTTCAGCAAGCAAACAATGTTCTGTTCTTCACTCACAAAATGCAGCCTTTCATTATTCCCTGTTCAACTTCACTCAAAAAAACCTGAGTTCTCCCATGGAACATAAACTAGAGAAATCTTGTCATTTAATCTCTATAGCCCTTGAGTAAACAAGCCTCTTAATGAGTAATATTTTAAAGGAGCTATTTTTTCCTCAGCCACAAGACCATTCTTTTTGCCTATGCTTTCCACATATTTTTTTTTCCTGCAAATGTGGGTAATTGGTTTCTTATTATGAAATGCAGAGGACATACCTGCTTTACTGCAGATATCAATAATTGCAAATTCAGACGCTAAATCTTTTGATTTGGTTTTGTTTTTCTGTATTTGCAAATGGCAGCCACTATGGCAGCCAGGCAGCCACAATGGTAGACCTGGAGAAGCTAAAACCGCAAAATCCAGAGTGCGTTGTGCCCAGGCTGGGTCTGACACCAGCTTCGCACCTAACCTGCGACCTGCAGCTTCCTCCCCTCCTTCCAGACCCAAATTTGCCCACCCCGCTCCGGGAAACTGAGGGACGCGGGAACCGCCCTGACCGGCACATGACTCAGTGACCGTAGGAGCTGCGATGCCGGAGACCACAGGCACACCGATCCCAGAGGAGGATGCTCCCGGGCCGTCCCGGGCGGTGCCCAGCGCCGTCTCCGCCCCGCCCGGCCCCGCGGGGCAGGGCCAATAATAGGGCGCGGGCCGCGGAGAGCTCAGCGGAGGGGGCGGCGGGGACCGGGACCCTCCGCCCGCTCCCCGGGACCGGGACCGGGACCGGGACCCTCCGCCGGTGCGGGGGTACCTGGGGCTGCGGCTTCTTAATCGTGCCCGCTTTGCCCCCGAGATGCTTCTTTCCCTGGCCTCGGCTGCACCGCGGGCTTCCGACGCCGCCCAAACCCCTGAGGTTTGGGGAGAATGTTTTCGCCTCATCCCTGGCTTGGGAGGGACAATAAAAAATAAACAAATCGAAATTGAACAAAATAACCAAAACTGTAATGAAATAAAATTTAATAAAATAAAATTTAAACTACAAGGAAATTAAAAACAGCAATAACCAGGCAGCGCCCCTCACGAGGGGGCTGTCGGGGCGCACCGCGCACGGTTTGGAAGCAGCGCTGCGCTCCCCCCATCCCGGCCCCGCTGGCCCTGGCAGAGCCCGCGGGGAGCTCCGACGGGATGGTGCTTCCCGAGGGGGTCACCGGGGCTCATCCTCTACCCTCGCACATCGAGCCGGTGGCTCCGTGCTGGAGGGCGGGTCCCCGCTAGGGACGTCGCAGGACTGGAGCCCTAACAGTGAATGTGGCAGGATTTCTCTGTGTTTCTCCGTCTGTATTTTTTACTTCGATTTAGCCGCAGCATAGCAATTAAAAAATAAATAAAATAAAATAAAATTTAAAAAACAGACAAACCATATTTTGTTCCTGGGTTTTTTTCTTAACTTTAGTTGTTTGCAGTTGGTTATGGGGGTTTTTTGTTGTCGTTTTGGGGTGGGTTTTTTTGGTTTTTTGGGTTTTTTTGTAAAGGTGGTCCGAGTATTACAGTTTGATGGGACACTTCTATTAAAACAAACTCTACAGACATAAAAATAATTTCCATCACTGTTTTACTATTCTGCCCTTTCCACGACTCCATAGCAGACATGATGCGTCTCTTCCCGGTAGCAGCTCCATGGTGGGTGCCTTTCTCGGGGGAGGTAGTGGATAAATATTGAAATAAAGAACTGACCGGAAATATTCCAGGTCCCGCTGACGGTGCAATAAATGACAACAGGATTTTCGACTCCACCGGCAGATGAACAACATCCCGTCCTCCGCAGGAGAGACCTTTCCATTTATTTTCGTGGCAGAAACACAACTTGTGTCCTGGGATAAAATGAATCGAGTAAGTGGGTACTAGCCCCGACAAGGGAGGGGGGGCGGTGTGGAAAGAATCTACAACTATTGATTGAAGCCTGGCATTTGAATTCCCTCCTCCTATTGCTGTCAAGCACGTTTAGCCTTAAGTGAGCAAACGGAGGATCAGATTTGAATGTGAAATTATTTCAGATACTGAAGGTAATTTGTTTGTATTTTGCATTGCTTCACCTACACCCTGGACTGAAAAAGGGCTCGATCCTGGAACCTCACAGTCTTGTAAGTATGTGCAACAATCCGAGAGATTTACCATCTGCTTCAGAATAGTGAGCTACTCAAAACCAAAAAGCGGGGTTCCTTCCTAGCTCTCTGCCTGCCCGAGGGCACACTGCCACGGACAGCCACAGCTCGGACCTGAGCAGGCAAACCCGCACAGCTGGCGGGTCACAGCTGGCAGGTCGCTGTCGGCAGTCTTGCATCCTTTTGCCTGGTGAGCTGGAGGAACTTCCAGGGGAAACAGATTTTTCTGAGAGTCTTTTTTGTAATTTACACTCGTTTCAGGTTTTTCATAGTGACAGTACAAGATTTTTCCCCCAAATAAAAGTAATAACGATTCTAAGGAAGAGCGTTTGCAAAAAGAGGACGTTTGACCAAATAAAAATAGATAAAGCAGACTAATAATGTTCAGGCTTTAACATCGCTGCACCGGCCGTATGCAAAACGAAACAAAACAAATCGTTTTTAAAAATCGTAGGCACAGGGAAGAATGGTTTGAATTTGGGAGTTTTGTTGATTTGTTTTGCTGAGTGAGGAGGAAAATGCTCGGAGGAGATATTCAGGGGCAAATTCTTTAGAGCTTGAGCCAAAGAAGCTGTATACAGATGGGCTTGGACCGAGCTTCCGATCATCAGAAGCACTGTGGAGAAACACAAGATCCTGCTGACAGCACTTCAGTGAACAACCAGACAAACAGTAGTTTGTCAGTAACTTTATTTCTTTTTTTAAAAAAATCGCATGACAAACTGGAACCAAGACCAAAATACTGTATCCACTGTACATCGTTCATTAGAAAACAAACATACACCACATTTGTATTCTACCAAACAGAGAGTGTATTTCCTTTAAAATTATATAGTGCGTGCTCTTAGATTCATGCTTTTCAATATTTATTTTACATTTGTTACTCAAATATTATCTGTTATAAATAATTGCAACTTGATCAAATGGTGCACCTGTTATGAGAACCTCTTCAGTGCTGCAAGCGTGGCTTTTTGTTGCCTGTTTTTTTTTCTCTTTCCAAAAACCTGTTGGTATTGCTTTATTATGACCCGAGCAAGCACATCTGAGGTGTCAAATAAAGTGTACAGGTGACGCTTGCAGACCCGAGTCTGCTGCTGAGCCCACGGCTCAGACTGCTGGGAACGAGTGGCGGGAGAGCGCGTAGAAAAAAATCTTTTCCAAAAGGCACAATTTTCTCGACACAAAGGTACAATAAAAATATATGGCCACGGAAATGCGGGCGCCTATGGGGATGCGGTGCCTGTCCAGCGGGATCCCGGGCCCGCCAGGGTTTTCCCCTCCCGCCCCTGTCCCCACGCCGCACAGGGAGTCCGGGGCCGCCCGCGCACCCCGGCCCGCCCCGCCCGTGGCGGCTGCCCGACAGCCCGCGCTCCCCGGCGACGCGGCCTCCAGTGGGACCGCCCCGGCAGGTCGGGAGCCCAGACTAAGAGGGAGGGGGGACTGCAGCGCTCCTCTCGCCGCTGCCCCGCCCCGGCCGCCTCTCGCATCACTGCTCGCGGTGCCGGCTGCCGCTCTCCGGGTCGCTCTGGTCGTCGGTGAAGCAGACGTCCACGTCGCTCTCGTTGTCAGTCTTTTGCTCCTGCTCGGGCTGCGCATAGCCAGAGTCACTCTTGTCCTCGGCCGCCTTGCCGAGGCTCTGCCCCGGGTGCCGGGATTTGACGTGCCGCTCCAGGTCGCGGCGTCGCACCAGCACCTTCCCGCAGTACTCGCAGCGGTAGGGCGTGTTGCCCTCGGCGTGCAGGCGGATGTGTTTGTTGAGGTTGCTGGGGTCCCCGAAGGGCCGCAGGCAGACCTTGCACTTGAGCGGCTTGTAGCCGGTGTGAGTCCGCATGTGGATCTTCAGCCCGTACTTGCGGGAGTACAGCTTCCCACAGTAGAGGCACAGGTGCCCGGTCTTGGGCTTCCCTCCGGCCGCCCCCGCCGCGCCCGCCGGCAGCGCCTCCAGCCTCCCGCGGCCCTTCTCGGCCGCCAGCTCGGAGAGCTGCTGCGTGTGCATGGCGATCTCCCGGTCGATGCTGGCCAGCGAGCCCAGCTCGGCGGCGTGCAGCCCCGCCGCCGGCCCCGCGAAGTACGACACTGACTCGGGGTACTTGAGCAGGCCGCCGAGGTGCAGCTTCAGCGGGTAGTAGGGCGCGGCGCCGTAGAGCAGCTCCCCGTTGTAGACGGTGAGCGGCATCACGGGCAGCCCGCACTCGCCCGCGTACGCCTTCAGCCCCTCGAAGGGCGGCAGGGCGAAGCGCTCCAGCGCGGCGCCGGGCAGCGGCGGATACCGGGCGGGCGGCAGCGCCGCGGGCAGTGCCCGCTCCACCTGCCGGAACGCCGAGGCTTCCTCCAGCGGCGACAGCAGCGGGAAGGCGCGCAGCCCCCCGCCGCCGCAGCCTAGCCCCGCCGCCGCCGCCTGCGGGGCCGCCTCGCCCGGCAGCGCCACGCACTTGGGCGGTGCCTCTGCGGGGGCGCGTCCCGCCTTCAGTCCCCCCAGCAGTTTGGAGAAGCCGAGGGCGGCGGCACCCCGCGCCTCCTCCCGCAGAGACCCGGCGGGGCGGAAGGCGGAGCGCGCCCCGGGGCACAGCGCCAGCCCATTGCCGCCCGCCGGCCCCAGCAGCGGCCCCGGCCCGCGGGCGGCCCCCACGCTCATGTCCAGGGCGCGATCCTGCTCCTCCTTGCCCGCAGCCCGCTTGGGCAGCGCCGGCTTGGCGAGCGGCGGCGAGGCGGCGGGCG
>VXBX01000100.1:704941-719512 GCA_013400415.1 Scytalopus superciliaris
TCCTCTCCTCTCCTCTCCTCTCCTTTCCCCTTCTCCCTCTCTTTCCTCCTTCCCTACCTTCCCCCGCTTTCTCCTTTTCCTGGATCTCGCTCACCTTCCCTCATTTTAGCCGCTCTTTCTGAAACTCCCTTCCCTTTACCACACTTTCCTCTGTTCTGTTCCTTCCCATCCCATTCATTCCTTCCCCGTGATGCCGCCCGCAGCAGCCGCAGCCGCCCCTCCGCGGCGCTGCCGGTGCCCGGTGCCCGGTGCCCGGTGCTGCTGGCGGGCGGTGCCGGCTGGCGGGGCCGAGAGGCTGTAGCCGGGTCGGCGGCCCCCAACCAGCTGTGCGGTGCAGACGACATGCGGGTGGGATATTAAAGCAGCTTTTGAATAGTAATTCAGGTTCTATGGGAATCCGGGCAGATGACAGGAGCTCGATTTGGTATTCGTATTGTTAATCGAGAGCGTCAGCCCAGATCGGATTCAAACACGTTTTGTGCTAGTTAAAAATTCCAGTGTAGGGGCTGAGATTTTTTTTCTTTTTAGCCCAGCTTCAATTGGAGGCGAAGCTTGCTGCATAAAGTATTCAAAGTCTGTCTAAAGTTGCCTTTTAACCGGATTCCCCCCTCCCGCTACCCCCACCGTATCTCTTGGTTCTTTCGGTTGACATGGTGCAAATAAAAGTCAGTAAACTTGTTGCTGAATTGCAATGTTTCGGTGTACCTTATAAATTCATACCTTTTCTCCCTCGATCGCCTCAGAATGAGCCCCTGCCTCAATTCGATTTTCCTTGCTGTTGGGCACATTTAGGAGAAAGTCTATTTGTGAAGTTCATTTCTAGGCAAATGTATTCAAGAGCTGATTGGGATGAATAGGACCGTGTGTCAGCCGCCCCTAATTGGGATTAAAGCACTTCGGACCATATGCAGAGAGTGACAGAAATTCTCAGGTTTCATTGTGCTCAGACTTCCACCCGCCTGGACACTCCCTCTGGAAAAGGGGAATTTATAAAGATTTGGGGGAGAAATGAGGGGAAAAAAAGGAGACGCAGAAAAAATGACCGGGCTAATGTCTCTCTGCAGTGCTGCCAGCATGGCAACTGCCGGGGATAAGGACTGGCAGTGGCGGGCAGTAGCGAGAGTCCTGGCACTGGGATTCCCTTCGAAGGGAAGGGCAGGAAGCCTCTGCTTTCTCCTTCCCGGCCTGGATTCAGGCTTAGAAACGTTGGGGGTTATATGGAAATTAAAAACCTCACAGGAAAACTTCCCTGGGTGATTCTAGTCTAAGGAACAGGGGAGAAGAGAGGCAGGGAGCGGAGATGCAACTCTCAGGCAGACGCCGCTGGCTGCCCAGGCCAGGGCTGATAGCAGGGAAATGAGTTTTTCGGACATGCCGTTCTGCTGCACTCCCTGCTCGGGCCTGCCTGATGCAGCAGAAGATGCCACAGTCCAGACTGTATGATCTTCAGAGGGTTCTTCTAACCCAAATCGATTCTGCCGGTCTACATTTTTAACCCAAAGCTGCTCCACCTTACCCACCCATTGCCTTTTCTGTCCGTCTGCGGGCCAGCCGTACCCGAGCAGTCCAGGCATCGCAAAGCACCCTGCTGCTGCAGAGTCTGTGCTTGCGGAGCCACTGCGAGAGGCAACGTCCAAAGCTTAGGCCTGGCCTCCACACTGTGACTATCCCATGTGTGAGTTTGTCTGGGTGTGGTAGCCCAAAATATGGCGAAAAAAATATTTTTCAGGTTAGTGATTTTTAAACTCTGTGGTCACTTAGAGGAAAGATTATATTTAATCACATCACCATCAGGCAACGGGCTGTACCGCTATCGGGGCCTTTGTTTGCAGAGGCTGATTTGTCCCAGTGTGGTGACAGAAAGCTGGTGACCGTCTGCTGCTCTCGTCCTCTCCACTCTCTTTTGGAAAGCAGCCATCGCCCCGACGGGACGGTTTTGTGTCGAAGTACCCGGCAAGCCTGTGTGCCGCTGGAGGCACAGCCCGTGTCCCGGCGGAGCCCGGCAGAGCTCGGCAGCCCCGGGGCGATACGAACACAACCTTCTTTGGTGATGGAGAGCTGGGTGTTCCCTCCCCTCGGGAAATGCCCTGGCACTATCTGTAGGCTGCTCCGTGACGGTGGGAAAGGTCCTCCCCGCGCCACCTGATTACGCTGCTCACTTATGCGGGCACCTTCCCACGCCCGGTGGGTCTGACCGGGAGAGGAAAGGAAATGGGGCTGACCAAGGTGAAATGTGCCCAGTGCCCCGGGCACAGTGCCCTATTTCCAGCGCCGAACTGGGCTGTGCATGCGACATGTGAAGCCCGGCTGCCCTGGGAACTAGCGGTAGGATTCTTTAAAAGCGAATGCTGCTTAAGTCTCAGATCAAGGATTGAAGTCCATTCTCTGGGGTGGGTTTGTCACTGCATCCCGTCCGTGGTGAGGGGAAGATCTGGTTACGGGAGACTGACAGAGCCCTCTGCGTCTCCTCCCGCACCGCCGGGTGCCCAAGGTTCGTACTTCTGCAAGACAAAGAGAGGCGGGCACGGTCGGTGTGCCGGGGACGGAGCACAGCGGTCCAGCCGGGTGGCCGCCGCTGAGCCCGGGACAAGTCCTGACCACGGCTGGCTACCGGCCGGGGGAAAAGCCCAGCCGTGATACGCCTCCGCCCCGAGACGGCTGAGATATTTGAATAAGAAAGGAAAGGGCATCCCCACGCCAGCCGGCACCGCTGCCGCAGCTTGTGGAGGGCGGGACGCTCGGGTTTGCCAGCACAGCCCGAGCCTGTGTTTGCCCCTCGTCAAGCCAAACCTTGGCCCTTGCCCGAGGAGAAAAGCGTGGCCGAGGGCCAAGGTGAGGGAACAGGCGCCCGGCCTCTGCCTGCCCGTCGCTCTCGAGATACCCGCGGAAGAGATGTCCAGAAGGCCCCAATGCCCCGAGGCTGCTCCCCGGGTTAAAGCCAGAGCTGCGCGCAGCTGCCTACAGCCACAGCATCCGTGCGTGTCACAGGCACCTCAGAGGCAGCAGGGATGCGGATTTGCCTGGGAGTCCGTAAATAGGCACCCGGGTATGGCTTGTGTGTATACACACACAGACCTTTATTTATAAACATGTTGAAGTCACTGTGATCGCTTCTTTCCATAGTTTTCGTGACAGGAGGGCAGGGATGAAGGCCCTTCCTCTCCTTCCTGACCGTCCCTGAGAGACAGGGCTGTGATGTATTGAAAAACATGTGGAAAAGCCAAAGGTTACCGAACGTATACCGGACCTGTGCGTTAGAAAACATCTGCAAAAGTCTGCATAGTGCCTAGAAACCGAGTGGTTCCTGTGCTCCGGGGAGCAGCAAGGTGAAGAAACAGAGGATGCTTCCCTCCTTCCCCGTTCACCAACAACAAATATCCCGGAGAATCCAATTCATAGAGGTATATTCTGACCTGAGCTCGCTCTGATTTGGGCTTTGTAAAGACAGGGGTTGTAACACTTAAATCAGGTTTCCTCCACCTCTAGGCAGGCAAGCTAGCATTGACTATTTGAGCCTGGGCTTTAATTGTTTGGGATTTTAAAAATACAGCGGGAGTACCCTTCTCTGAGTATTTCCACAGGCTGTGTCTATCCATTCTGACAGCTTGATAGATCTCAGCCCGACCCTGAATCTCTTCCAGAGATGAAATTGTGCAGCGACAGGGGAAGCCAAATCACGCAGGCAAAGCGCTTATCCCACAGAGCTCCCCTTCTCATCCTCAGAGGACCCTCTGCCGTGCTCAGCTCGGCTCAAGGCGAAAAAAAATTTTACAGAGTGTAAATTTGTTGCGTTTTCCTCAAGAGCTTACAGAGGGGTTCATCTCTTTTAAAATCGGCCCCGTGTTTACAGAAGAGTCGCAGCTGTAAAACGAGGCACTTAATTTCTGTAAATCTTCTCCCCGAGGGGCAGCTTTATAGTACGGCAACAGCAACGACATAGCTGAAGCTTATGATTCGTAGTTGGATGCCAAGGACCTCGGGAGAAGCAAGTGCCGTCAGTGCCAGGACAGGAGCGGGGAGCCGGGGAGCGGCGGACGGAAGGCGCTGACCTGCTCCCGCGGCGGATGCCCTCGGTTCGAGAGTCGGGAGGTGAAAACGGTGGTGGTTTCGCCTGTTGGGCTCCCACCGAATCCAGCGCTTGATCTGAAGAGAGGCAGGGGAAATAAATCATTGGCACGGAAGAGAGAAAGGGATGAAAAAATGGTAGCTGCTGGAAGGAAGATCTCTCTGTGCAGTGGCACCAGGGAGCAGGGCAGAGCTTGCTGGCTGGCTGGTAATAGTGTAAATGGAGAACGAGATAGGTTTTGCCAGCGAGCAGGAGAAAGGGCTGTAAGAGAGCTGACTTCCTAATGAGCGCATATAATGTTGTTAAGGGTTTCACCATCTTATGCTGAAGATACGACTTTTCAAGATACGGCTATCAGCAAGAAGAAAAAAATAGAACTTTAGCAAAAATGCAGCCATCGGAAACTGTTCATTACACTCTGGTAAACATACCCTCACGGTGAAATTGTTGGTGGGGGCGGGAAGTAGAGCAAGAAAACGCATCTTCCTCTAGTATGTGCAGCTCTCTAATTAACGAATTTGACAAACTGAAAGGTCTTTCTCTGGTCCCTGTGACTTGACTTTTTTTCTTTTTTTTCTTTTTTTTTTAACCCAATAAAGATATTCTATACAAGAAAGCATTTGATTTAGATATGCTGAATAACGCAGGTTAAACCCACGTTTTCTAGGGCTTATCAAGTACTCCAAGAAGTACAGCTCTTTTTCTTCTGTTTCTTTTTCAATTGTATATTCTGACGCTGAAATATGCATCATTTTTGACAGATTCAGAGTTATAAGACCAAAGAAACTTGTAGGTGTCATCTGTCAAAAATAATTTTTCGTTATAGCCTGTAGATGTAATGTTGTTCTTTCCATTCATTGTTTGTGCTATTAAAATAAAATCTAAATAAAATTATTCTGTATTTTTTGCCTGATCGCCTGTGGACCGATGCCCTCAGCTTCCTCAGTGTCATAATCTTTCAGTCTAAATATTCAAATATGCATTTAGAAGAAGAAGACAGATTAACCTCAAAGTTTCTGTCTCACTCTGTGTATCTCACAAGGAAAAACAAGGGCACACTTCGGGCACACACATACAGAAGGGTTAGCTCTTCCACAGCCAGGAGGGGAAAGTCCTATTTATATTTGAATATTTCTATCACGACTTGGTATTTGGCAGGGGGGGGTCTTTTTAATAAGATGACCTCCTTAAATTATCTGCAGAATGAACCCTTAAAATCTGATTTGAATTAAGCTGTTCTCAGCTCAAAATATCAGAGTCGAACCGACTCCTTTTGAATCACTGGTTTTAAAGCTACATTAGAATGCCCACTGTATAGATATTTCTGCCTGACTAAGGACTTGCCACCATTGTTTCTAAACCCGTGTCCTGAGGTATTTGACAACAAAACAAAACAAAACAAAAAACCCCAAACCAAACCAAAACACAAACATCGACTCTTGCACATTCAACTACCGCTGAGAAAAGGTTTTCAACCGCCCGTGTCAGTCAGAGCAGCTCCCTGAGATTTAGGGCTCAACTTCATGTACTAAAACTGTTTTTGGTTGAGTGTGGGGTTGGACCTCCTGCAAATGCAAGCTCAAATGGAGGCAATACTTGACGTCCAGTAACCAGTTACGAGCCTTCCAGGCAGTCCCCGAAGTGGTCGCAGCCCCCAGTACCGGGCTGCCCACGCCACACCCGCTGCCCACACAGCTCGCAGTGCTGAGCCCTGGCCGATCCATGGGAAGCCCCGCAAATCTGGACAGCCTTTATTTGAGAAAGGACGGCCCCCTCCTACAGCCTGGGCGTCCCGTAGCCGGTGGACTGAGATTTTCCACTAGTATTGGACAGAAAAAACTCCAAAATTTTAAATTTCGGAAGATCAAAAGTACGCTTGTCTCCAGGATGAGCTATCAGAATGGGAAATATCTGGATTTTCACCACGGCCCACCTGAAGTTGTCACCCCGTCCCGCTGTGCCAGTGGTCACAGCGAGCCCCGCTCTCCGTGTCTCTCAATTTCTACAAATATCAGCCTTGCCGGCGCTACCCCCGCAGGCTGTCCCTGGGAGGAAAAGCCGGCCCGGAGCCGCGAGGTCGGCAGCGCGGCCGCGCATGTTGCGCGGAGCAGCTGCGAGATGCTGTCGGGGGAGCGGCTGCGGCATCCTTGTCCTGCGGCCCCGTCGAGCCGGCCCCAGAGGCAGCTTGTGTTGGAGGCAGTAGGAATCTGGGGTGAGAACGTGGCAGTTTCTCAAACTCCCTTTGAGAGCCCTCAAAACCGGGTGGGAGAGATGTGCACGTGAAATATATGCATATTTGTCATAGATGAAACCTGTCTGGGGGAATATAGACAAGGAATTATATAACGCAGCAATGATGTATTTTCCCTCTTCGGTGGTATAGTTCTTCCTCCCTTATATAGTTTCAGACCCCCCCTCTGAGCTTCTGAGTTGGAGAGAAACCTTTTGTTACCAGATAGAGCAAGGCAGTGAAGCCTGCCCTCGGAAAAGCATCTCTCAAGCGTGATTTGGCGAAGATGTAACTAATTAACTCACATCTCTGTTTTCCGCTCATTTCTCTCCGGTAATGTCAGAGGCTTGTTGGGGAAGGGGGTGTTTCTCCTCGGGCCAGGCTCGGTAGTGCTCACCAGAAGCCACAGCCCCTTCCTGCCTGCCGGGTTGCTTCAAGGTTACCCGATACCTTCGCGAAGTGGTGCAGAAAATCTGGCTCCCGAGGTTCCACGGGACTGAGTCAAGCAAGAAAATAAGTGTTCCTCATTTTATTCAGGTTAATAAAAGTGACACAACTGCCACAATGGCGGAAGGCTTGGGCTGAAGGCAGAGGAACTGCTCTCCAGGGGAGAAGTGCAGGTTTTTGAGTGAAAAACTGGAGGAATCGTGAGAAAGGAAGGAGAGGTCTTTCAGAGTTGGAGAAAGCCCCTGTGCAAGTCTGGAGCAGTCACAGAGCATCCCTGGTTCACGGAGGGTGGGCTTCAAGCCACCTCCATTTTACAGCAGCATCGTTTCCTTTGGAAGGGCCAAGAGCTCAGTGTAAAAACCTACACCCTTGGGGCAGACTTGCCTTCTCTTTCTCTTCTAACCAAGCCACTCTTCATCATTTATAATCAGTCCTGACTAAACGGGGAGGTCCCAGATGACTGAAGGTTAGCCAATGTGATGCCCATCTACAAGAATGGTCATAGGGAGGATCCAGAGAACTGCAAATCTGTCAGTCTGACTGCAGTGCCAGGGAAGGTTATGGAACGGATTAGGTGTGATCACACAGCACATACAGGACAACCAGGGCATCAAGCCCAGCCAGCCTGGGTTTAGGAAAGGCAGGCTCTGATTGATCAATCTATCTCCTTCGATGTCCAGGTGATCCTAGTGGATAAGGAAAAGGCTATGTATGTAGTCTGCCTGGACTTCAGTAAAGCCTTTGATGCTGTTTCCCACAGCATTCTCCTGGAGACACTGGCAGTCCACGGCTTGGACATGTGCATTCCTTACTTTAAGAGCTGGCTTGATGGCCAGGTCTGGAGAGTGCTGGTAAATGGTGCTACATCCAGTTGGTGGCCAATCACTAGTGGGGTTTCCCGAAGCTCAGTTCTGGGGCCAGTTTTGTTTAATATCATTATTAATGATTTGAACAAGGAGATGAAGTAAATAAGTTTGTGGATGACACTAAGTTAGGGGGAAGCGTTGATCTGCTGGAAAGTACGAAGATTCTGCAGAAAGATCTGGACAGGATGGATTGATGGGCCAAGGCCAACCCTATGGTGTTCATTTAAGTGAAGTGCTGGGTCCTGCACTTCGATCACAACACCCTAATGCAGTGATATGGGCTGGAGGAAGAATGGCTGGAAAGTGGTCCAGTGGAAAAGGACATGGGGGTGCTGGCCAACAGCTGGATGAACATGAGCCATCAGTGTGCCCAGATGGTCAAGAAGGCCAATGGCATTGTGATTTGTATCAAAAACTGTGTGGTCAGCAGGACTAGGGAAGTGATCATCTCTCAGCACTGATGAGGCCCTACCTTGAGTCCTTGTTCAATTCTGGGCCCCTCACAACAACAAGGACACTGAGGTGCTGGAGCGTGTCCAGAGAAGGACAACAAAGCTGGTGAAGGGTCTAGAGAATAAGTGCTCCAAGGAGCAGCCGAGGGAACTGGGGAGCTGTTCAGCTTGGTAAAAAGGCAGCTCAGGGGAGAACTTACTGCTCTCTACAACTACCTCAAAGGAGGTTGCAAAAAAGGTGGGTGTTGGTCTCTTCTTCCAGTAACTAGTGACAGGACAAGAGAAAACGGTCTCAAGATGCTCCAGGAGTGGATGAGGTTGGACATAAGGAAGACTTTTTTCATTGAAAGGGTGGTTAAGCATTGGAACAGACTGCCCAGGGAAGTGGTGGAGTCACCATGTCTGGAAGTGTTCAAGAAAAAAATTGGATGTGGCACTTTGTGCTATGGTTTAGTTGACATAGGGCTGTTTGGTCAAAGTTTAGACTTCATGATCCTGGAGGTCTTTTCCAACCTTAATGATCCTATGATTCTATGAAAAGTTTTTAATATGAGGAGGGGTCCCCCAAGGTATCCAGGAGTGCGGCAGCAGGTACAGAGTTCTCTTGTCCTGGTTGGGAAGCAGCTGTGGTCAGCCTCTTGACTTCTCAGGAAGCCTTTCATTGCCTATAACTGCTTAATGTTTAACTGAACGTTTGCAAAGTGGTAAGAGAGAGGCAGACTCTCCCTGTGAGGCGCAGGCTACCTCAGAGACCCTCAGTTCCCTACTCATAACCCAGTGGAGTCCCCAGCGGAGTCACCCTCGGAACTTAGTCTTTCCTAGAGACTAAGCCCTCCCTTATGGGACACCTGCTCCATGTGAGTTTAGGGCCACCCAGTGTCTGGCCTGAAGGTTGATCTGCATGGCTGCCAGGGTTTGAAGGACAGCCTGAACACCTGTCTCAGCCTGGGCCTGGCAGACTGCTCAGGAACCAGACCCACACACAAACTCCTGCATGGAAAGACTGAGCCATCAGAGTGGAGGATGCATTTCAGGCTGACCAGAGGAGAAGAACAAATCAAACCACTGATATGTTACTCCATCCTGTCTATGTTTCTGCTGCATGTTTTACTGAGAGGAGGTGGGGTTAAATGCCAGAGTGTCTGTGACCCAGAAAGGAAAACCCTTTGAAATTACAGACTACTGTGTGGGAATGCTGAGATTTTCAAAAATTATTTTAAGCAAAGGTCAGTAGGCGTTGGCTGAACCATCTATCCTTATCAAGGAGTTCTTACAACAGAGCTGATGGTTTTCGTAACACCTCTGTCTCCTGTTATTTATACTTATGTTGTAAACTGAACCCTTGTTATTCTAATGTCTTTCCCTCATCTAAAGAAATTATCATGAACTTCTATGTAAAATATTAAATGGTTACCTCTGCAAAAGTGCATTTTGTGTGTGTGCATTGGGAAAGGAAGTGTGTATGAGGATGCTTCAAATAAAAAATTCTCCAATATAGACCCTTTACCCCTGAAATTGTCAGTCAAAAACAACAGGATTCTTATGTTGAGATGCATTACTGAGCAGCTGAATTGTATTTCATATGTATAAGCATTATTAGTGGATACATCCTGCTGGTTTAACATGGGGTCACATTCAGGGTCACCACTTCTCCAATACACCTCCCCTGTTGCAAAATATAGCCTAGAAGACCACCATTATTGGGAAAAATATCAGACAACTGTCACATTACCTAACTTAGTGAAATCATAACAAAGGCTTCCATTAGAAGTGACATAACATAAGCTGGAAGGGGTTTTCAATTCCACTTACACTTCTTTTCCCCTTCCTTCCCTGAAATGTCTCACATTCTCAGCATGTTTTGTGGAAGCTTGATTAAAGTCAGGAAATCTGGTTTTGTACAACTCATTCATTTCCTGAGGGGATATTAAACAGCAGAGGGCAAAAAAGAATGCTTATTGTCAGATCTGTGAAAAGATACATACTGTTTTCAGTTATTAGATGAATATGTAAACATGTGAAAAACCTGAGAGTATCAGTAGAGACTGTTTTTTGTGTGCAACAGAAGGAAAGGGATAAAGAAAATATTGTATTTCCTATTGTGGAGGAGAACCTATGAACAAAAACCCGACTGTGTATCATCCTATTTATCATGCTACTTGTAAGATGTGGATTGGAAGAAGCATTTATTTGGGAGAAAAAAAATCTATCCAACTATCCTGTGTATATTTATGTCTAGCGATGGACTACTAAGTATATTCAATATGTTTGTGACAGGTTTTATTAGGGGGGTGGAGGGGGAAGAGATCAGCAAGAGCTGACAGACAATTTCGTCTCATAAATATGACAAAGTATAATTTTACCTGCAGGTTCTTGGCTGCGATTTTTTCATCCTATATCTGGATGTCCCTCAGAGCAGCAGCAGCCAGGTCCAAGGCTGAGCAGGAGACATCAGCACACACAGCAGCACTGCACATCTGTTTCACGAAATCTTTGTTTGCTTGTTTTGACAGAAACACACAGAGAGGACATGGTAAATAAAGGGATCCTCCACACAGCTCCCGAAACAGAAAGGCTACAAAGCAATGTCAAGGAGAAAAAACTCTGCCCTGTTTGCCCCCTGCCATACCCTTGCCCAGGAAAGCACCTCCCAGCTGGGCCTCCAGGGAGATGAAGCCACAGTGGTATCCACATTCCCCAACAAACATGGGAAATCACACATGGCCGTTAACCCCCCTGCACTGTGGCTCCATGCCAGCCACAGGGCTTCTGGTCTGGTAACAGGCATCCCCAGCATGCCCCAGTCAAGAGAAGCCTTTGTTCTTTTGCTCAAGGGATGCTGCAGGGGTGGGAAGGACCCCTCAAAGCACTGAGAGGCCGCTGAGTGCCATGCTGCAGGGAGGACCTGCAGCATGGCAAGATGTCCTCTTGTAGGGCACCAGGAGGGTGGCTGAGCAGGGCAATGTGCACCTCAGGGAGTCCTTGCTTCTCTCTGGGTCTGTGGGGCAGGGAGGGTTTCCTTCTCCATAGCTCTGGTACTGGTGTGGTCTGCTGCAGTGCTGTGAAATGGGGTCATGCAATGTGAGGTCTGTCCTGCTGGGAGAAGGACAGTCTGGGAGTGAAGCTGGCAAGACTCTGTGGTGCCAGGTGCTCCCATTCCAGCAGTGTTAAACAGTATTTGCTGTGCCAGATACAGGGTAAGGAGAGTTGTTCCCTGTGCCCAGTGTGCAGTGGAGCAACGGTATTTATCATAGCCATGGTTAGTCTCCTGCCCAGTGCCTACTAATTATTTCCTGCCATGCTTCAGCATAGAATCATAGAGTTGTTTAGGTTGGAAAAGACCTCTGAGATCATCCAGTTAAGCCATCACTTCCAAGTCCACCACTAAACCACATCCCTCAGTGCCAAATCTGCACATCCTTTAAATACCTCCAGTGATGATGCCTCCACCACTTTCCTGGGAAGGCTGTTCCAATACTTAACCCTTTTGGTAAAGAAAGTTTTCCTAATATTCAATCTAAGCCTCCCCTTGTGCAACTTGAGGCCATTTCCTCTTGTCCTGTCACTTGTTATTTGGGAGAAGAAACTGACACCACCTGGCTACAGCCTCCTTTCAGGTAGTTGTAGAGAGCAACAAGGTACCCCCTGAGTCTCCTTTTCTCCAGGCTGAACAACCCCAGCTCTCTCAGTTGCTCCTCATCAGATGTGTGCTCTAGATGCTTTCACCAGCTTCGTTGCTCTTGTTTGGACAAGTTACAGCACTTCAGTGTCCCAAAACTGAAGACAGTACTGGAGGTGCAGCCTCACCAGTGCCAAGTATTGAGGGATGATCACTGCCCCTGTCCTGTTGGCCAGACTGTTTCTGATACAATCCAAGATGCCACTGGCCTTCTTGGCCACTCAGGCACACTGCTGGCTCATGTTCAGATGGCTGTTGATCATGCAGAAGCTGAAATCACCAACACAAAGTAACAAAATGCAGGTACTAAATCACAGCAGGAAATAGGCAAGGAGTCAGGTAGAGAAAGACATTAAAAAAAAAAAAAAAGAAAAGAGATGCTTGCTCAATGTGATAAGCAGCACCAGGTAATTTGCTGCTATTTTGCTTGCTCTAGTATGTTCAGTGAGGCAACAACAGGCTTCTCTGTTGTACAACAGCTTCTCTCTCTGCTGGCTCCTGGGTGCTGTGCTAAGCTGAGTGTGATGCAGTTATGGGTGGCTGGGATCCAAGGCATGTGCTGGCAATCTGATTCCCCTCTTTGTGACATTGACACAGTGGAGTAAGGTCTTTCTCCCATACCCTGCAAGGTCTGCATGACTTTTTAGAGAAAGGTGTCAGGTCAGAGAGTCTCCACAGACTTCCCACAAAACTTAGCCTGTGGTTTTTATCATGTCTCCGTGGACTGAGAAGGGAAAGAGTACACAAATTATTTCTTCCCTACCTCCCTCCTCACATTCCTACTTACAAACAGGGTCCCTACCTAGAAGTCTCTCTGGCATATCAAGAAAGGTGTCCTCTTCTGGCAGCAAAGACATTTAGAAACATTGCTGTCTCCATCTTATCCTGTGCATCTTTCGTCTCCACTTCATAGTTCCTAATGCATCTCCAGTATGTTAGCTACACCATCAGCAACAGATCATTGCAGAGTCCTGTGGGACTGGGTCTGAAAAGCTTTTCACTCTAAGGCCAACCATTGGGTGCTTCTCCACCAGAAGTGTCCACCATGCAGAAATTCTTGGTTTACTGCTTTCAGTCCCCACCGCTTGCCAGTTTCAAGGCAAAGCTCAAACGAAGCAGGTCTTGTATGCTGCAGGGACGGGCTCATCTTTGCCTAACATGTTCATATATTTATGAATATATCAATATCCCAAAAGATGCCTAGAACTACATTAATTATCTTCCCAATTATTTGCTTACTGAATATGTAGGAAGTTTCTACATAAAGCTGTGCTGAACAGAGAAATTTCCTTGCTTATTGGTGATGTTAGTGTTGATTGCCCTGTGTGAGAAGCCCCAAGGAGCAAGCATGGTATGCTGCATGTGGATGGACAAGGAATACTCAAATTTCAGAACAAATAGATTTTCTCAGACCATGCAAAAAAGTAGTTTTAATGTGCTCACAGGCCCTGCCAACCATTAGCATCAAGGACAAACTTCCCAGCAGGACAAACCAGGAATTACTTCACCCTGCCCAGGATCTGCCTTGTGGGAGTGCTTCTTGCTGCCACCATGATTGCTGGCAGAAACTCTGTTGACTTTTGTGGGCTGAGTCTCTTTTGTAGGGATGAGTCTAAACTTCAGCCTGTGTTCAAGGTAGAACGGGGAGACCATGAGGGGAGAGAGCTTCACCACAGGTGCTGCCGGCTGCTGTCTGTCTGTATGTCTTGTGTCCAGGCATTCTTCCCCTTTCTGTCTACATTCATCCCTAAAAACAGGGCTTGCAAGAGGGATGAGTACAAACACTCACCCTGGTATAAGACATATGTTTGTCCCTGGGTGGGGAAGTGTTTACTCCCCGCTCTGTGTTCTGCCACAGTAGAGGATCCTCATTAGAATTAACCAAGTCAGACTGTTGATTTTGCAGAAGAGGGTGTGGAAATGGGCAACAGACCTGGGACTGACTTGCTCAATTAATTAATTTTATACATGGTGCATGTGGAGAGGAGAGGAAGAGATGAATGTAACCTCTGGCACCAGTGAACATATGTAGAGTTTGCCTTCAAGACTGCAGGAATTTCACCTTTATAACCCTCTGGTCAGTCCCCGCAGCCTTGCCCAGGGTCCCTCGGCTGTGCCCACCCGCTCCCAGCCCTGCCAAATGCCAGGCACGCTTGCTCCCCTGGGAATCCTTTTTCATCAGTCTTGCTGCAAAACTCAGATGTAGCTGCCCCAGTGACTGCTTGAAGAAATGAATCCCTCCATCCCTGCTCCCGCTGCCAGGAGCGCTGCATCCCATGGCATGGCAGGTACAGGCACCCACAGTTCCTGCCGGGATCCAGCCGGGATCCAGTCTTCCCGGCAGGGCAGGGACTGACACACCTCACCTAATCGATACATCTTTGTGCATAGCCTCGGTACATCCCAGCACATGTAGTAATCCATTTCGGATCCCATCCAGGCGCTGGGAGCCACCATGGACAGGGCGTGGAGAGAAAGCTGGAAAGGATTTGGGCTCCTGTTCTTCCTGTCAATGTTTTATAGTTATTATGTAACTATTAAAAAAAATACCTCTGGAGGCTCCCCTCCAATGAGGAAAATTCCATCACGGAGCAACCTTGGGAACACGTAAGTTATAGGGACATTTGGGTGGGGGGGAGACAGGGCAGGGCCAGGCAGCTCCGGGGCTTACAGGGCCCTGACAGTGGGGAACGCTGGCTCCGAGTGGGGCCCCGGCACAGGCTGTGCCCGCCCCGTCCCCACAGTGCCCAGTGCCGTGCGGGACGGAGCCGGCACGCTCCCGGTGTGTGGCGGCTGTCCCTGCCCGCTGGATGCCTTGGGAGCGCCCCTTC
>VXBX01000100.1:719634-741465 GCA_013400415.1 Scytalopus superciliaris
CAGCGCCGCGCGTTGCCGGCCGGCCGGCGGCGGGGCCACCTCCTCCTTCCTGCTGCCGGCGCTGTGGCGGCGGGGCCGGGGCANGGCGCCCGGGGCCTGCCGTGTTTGTCCCCCGGCGGTAGGGCCGGCCGGGTCAGCCCGGGCTGGGCATTAGGAGGAATTTGTTCACGGAAAGGCTGATGAGGTAGCGGAGGGGGCTGCCCGGGGCGGTGGTGGGGCCGCTGCCCCCAGAGGTGCTTAAGGAAAGACTGGCCGTGGCACTTACTGCCCTGGTCTGGTTGCCGTGGTGGTGATCGGTCATAGGCGCGATTCGATGGTCTCAGGTCTTTCCCAACCTGACCGATTCCGTGATTCTGCCCTAAAACACCTCGTGCTGAGTGTGTCGAGGTTTGAATGGTGCCCGTGAGGTACTGACTGCAATATAAACCTAGTTAGTGACTGGCAGAATATAAGAGCTGCACAGCTAGCTCAGTTTGCTACAGGTAGAGGCTGAACTTTGCCCCCGGTAGTTCGTGGTTTTGTTTTTTTGGGGTTTTTGTGTGTATGTTTTTGTTTTTTGTTTTTCAGTTATCTAACTTTGAAAACCCTGGTGAACTTTTACTTGAGAAGATTGTATGTGGCTTGGTTAAAGGCCACAAGCCCTTTAGCCCCATGCCTTAATACGTGGTCTGTTTGTACAGGAGACACTCAGTATAGTGTTGAAATGGTTGCTGAAATAATTTTCCATTCCTTTAGCTTACAATGGATTTTGGATAAACAAGATCTATTGAAGGAACGCCAGAAAGACTTGAAATTTCTGACTGAAGAAGAATATTGGAAGCTACAGATATTTTTTACTAATGGTAAAACCTTTTTTTTTATTTTATTTCTGCCATAAGATCTGTACAGTGATTGCCATGTCTAAATGCAGGCTTGAATTGCTTAGAGAATATAATGTTTTCATTGTGATTTTACATACACTTTCACAGCTTATTTTAACAAAGAACTGCAATATAAATATCATCATCATTTTTTAGTTATACTAACAATTCTGGGAGAACTTACAGGCAAAATAGCTGTAAGCAGTAAATTTTCTTATTTTTTAAGAAGTTCTTACAAAAAATGTAAAAGGAGGAGAAGCAAGCAGAACCTACTAAGCTAGCATACTAAAGGCTCAGTATCAAGCAGTAGTCCTCAGACTAGGCTTTTGGAGGGTTCCTATGCTGTGGTAAGTATTGTAGATTATCTGTGCAGTCCTGTTAAACAGCAGAGCTTGGAAACTTGTTATTTGTGTTCATTTACATTCTCTGAAACCTGCAACACAGCCTGTGTTTTGCCTTCTGCCTGATTCCCCAGCACCAGGTGGTTCTTGAATTGTCTACAAGTTTCTGAGAGCTGTTGGCAGGCAGCCTGTTCTCCCAGAGAATTTGGGACTTGTCTGTGAAGTTATCTAAGTCTTACTTCATGCTGCACAGCATTAACTATCCCCATGAATGGCCACATGGGAGCATATCAGATTACAAAGGCATTTAAATTCTTCTCTGTGCAATTGTTCAATAAATAAGCCTCCCTACAAAAAGGATATTGGTATATAGTAACTTGTTTGGAAACAGCTCTTTAAATGTTTTTTGCAGTAGTCTTTAAAGTACAGAATGCTTATTTTTTCAGGTCAGACTTGAGACAGAGAAGTGAAATGACTTTCCCAAGGCCACTTGAAGATCCTATGTCAGTGCTGGAATGGTATCTGTGAAAGATACTTGTCCCAGCTTCTCTCTCAGCTTAGTTATTTTTGTAACCATTTCATATGCTGCAAACACTATCACTGTGGATGTATCTGTGTTATTGCTTATATGGCACCAGGAAATCAAGCTAGCAACAATTTACCCATTTGATCCATTCCTGAAATTTTTTCAGGTTAAAGCAAAGTGTCATGGTTTCATAATGCAAAAAGAGACAAAAAGAGGGGTATGGATATATCTAAAGCTGTATTTCTACACCGATTTTCACTACTATTAATTTGAATTGGGAAATACGCTTTTTAAATGTTTCATTTCAATGTTTTTCTTGAGTCAACAAAGACTTACAAAGTAAACAAGTTAGTTAGTGTCAGTTCATGGTTCTTGGGTTCCTTTTCCTTGGCACTCCCTGCCTCCCCTGGAGGTGCAGTGAGTGACCAGTGGCAGCTGGAGAACAGCACTGCCAGCGCCTCCCCTGTGCATGTATGGACACGGCCTGCCCTGGGGGGGAGCGGTGCTGGGCTTTACCCCTGCTCCAGCAGAGAGAGACACCCTCGGGGGGTGGACCGTCAGGAGCTGCTCTGTAGTGGTGGGAGCTCAGGCAGAGCCCTGGATGTGTGTTCTATCATCATCTGCCTCTGAACAGGGATCCTGCTTTGGGTCTTCCTTTGTCTCCCATCTGCACTATCTGGGTAGGGATATGAGTCATGGCCACAGAATGTCACATCAGTGTGTGTCAGCCCAGGAGATGGTTGTTCCCTAAAGCAATCAAAAAAAAAAATTACTCGGAGAGGGCCAATTTCCTCCTGCTTCCTCATTGGAAAACAAGTGCAGTAGATCACAAACTGATTGTATGGCCATGCACAACTATTCAAAATACTGCAGAGAAGGAAAAAGATAGTCTTCTGAAGTAATTTGGAAAAGGAAACTGATGTTGGTTTCTCTGGATCACCAAGACTTAACAGATTTTGGTTGAAGAGTGCTTTAGTTGTTTTCTCTTTCTGATTTTGGGCAGAAGCTATAATGTTTGTGTTAGAGGATTCTCAAAATATTCAGATTTAAAACAGTGTTTTAAAAAACCCCCAATACTGAAACCAGTTATTTTGTAAACATACAGGAATAAATAATCCTGTAGTTTCTTTTCAAATATTAAAAAAATAATTGAAAGTATTGGACTTTTCCCCAGCATATACAAGCTTCCATTTCATTAAGTCTCTCTAGGCTCTTGTTCATTTTTTTCCCTAAACCACACTTGATTTTTTCTCTGACAGCAGATGGCCTAACTGTTCCTGAAAATCCCATGGGAGTAGGAAACATATTTGGAGAATTCTGTTTAGCTAAATATTTGAATTTTTCTGATGCCCTAGTAGTTGGACAGGTTTTTAGCCCCATGGTCAAATCGAAGGGAAAAAGTTCTTTCAAAGTTCCCAAGATATGCTGATAAATATTTTAATATTTTTACTGACATTGCATACTGGGCTTTACATCCTTTCTGGCCGTATTGCTTGTCCTCCTGTCACTGGCAAGCTAGTCTGAATTTGACATTCTTCTCTTTAGAAATACAATGGTATGACACAGACAGGGACTTAATGTTGCTTTGGGTAAGCACAGTGGATGACAAATTAGTCAGGTGTACTGTTCCCAGGGGATAAGTGATAAAAGCATGGGGAAACAACTCTGGATTCAAGTGCTTAAATAGAGATTAGGAATTTAGTGATGACGGGTAACAGAATTGTTTACTTTTCCCACCAGTGGTCACTGTCTTGGTCTTGCTGTACATACTTTAAATATATACTTAAGTGTATTTTAAACTACTGTTTTTGGTATTTCTCATGAGGGAGGAAAAAGAGAAGAGGGAGCCTTCACACAGCCGAGCCTTGCTCAGAATAATGGCCGCGAAGAAGTGTGGGAAAAATAACAAGTAACAACCTTATGTTTCACTGTGCCATTCTTTACATCCAACCCCTGCTCTTAATCCCAGCTCGATGCATCTAATTTGCTTGGCACCTTTCCTTTGCCTGGGAGGCCAAACAAGAGCTACCTGCACAGATGACACCAGGGTTGTTTCTTGGCCAACTGGCAGAGGACCACCGTGATGGAGCAGCTGACTGCATCCTCTGGTCTCCCACCCCCTCTCCCTAGACTAAATATGTCATTTTTTTAACACCTGCTGCCTCTGCCAAATTTAATGACCATGTTTGTGTTGGCAGCTTTACTTATTTGAAAAAAACCCATCCATTTTTCATGGCACTGAAGAGACATAGGTTTTTATTTTCTGTGTTTGAATTTGTTTTGCTCTAAAATGGAGTACCCAAGCTTTACCCTTCTGAGATTTATATTGTCATCTTCTTAAAGGTCATACTCACTTTGCACACGATGAAGTCAAGTTACCTTTCCCATTTTGAAGGTGTCCCCAAGCTTCAGGAGACAGCAGTGGTTCTTCACTTGCAGGTCTGTAGGTTTGCAGCAATGTGTTGTCTCACCAGAGCAACGTATCTGAACAGAGGGAGAAGACTGGGCTGCTGCTCCTTAGAATCCCCAGCGCTAGTCATGTTTTGAGACCCTTTGCTATTTGGTGTCAAATTGTTTAAAAAAAACTCAACTCAAGCTCTTGTTCATTTTTTTTTAAGTTATCCAGGCTTTAGGTGAACATCTTAAATTAAGACAACAAGTTATTGCCACTGCTACAGTCTACTTCAAGAGATTCTATGCCAGGTAGGACTGTTTACTATGATGGTACAAGAATAAAACATTTGCTAGGCACATTTTGGTAGCCCTTTAAAAATGCAGTTCTGTATTAAAAACAGTGCCACTTTTGTTTTCTGGATGGTGTAAAGCTTTTATGCTTTAATAAAGTTAACTTAAGCTTTGCTTTTTCAAAAGGAAGTGTGGTGCTCTTAATAGATTAATCGTTCTACGTGTATGAAACAACATATTATAATTTTGTTGTAACATTTCAGATATTCCCTAAAAAGTATAGATCCAGTATTAATGGCTCCTACGTGTGTGTTTTTGGCATCCAAAGTAGAGGTATGAAGTATTACAATTTTTTAATGTAAAATTATGTGATGTATGAGAGAGAAAACGTTTAGGACTTTTAAATTTTTTGTCATTCTTCATGCTTTGGGGGTTGAAACCTTCTCTTTTTTGTATAGATTTCTATAGCATTTAAGAAAAGGAGACGGAGAAGGCCTTCAAATATGTTATCTTTCACAGTTTTGTCTATGTTACTAATGCTGAAGTGCCTCTGAAAATTGAAAAAAGTATTTTAAATGGCTGTTTCACTGTGATACAGTGCTTACATATTTGCATACACTGTATCTTAAATTGTGCAGTGTCTCCTTTCTGGTGTGTTATTCCTTATTTATGTTCACTCAAACTTTAAAACAGAATTGGAATTTTTTTTTCCAATTATCCTGTTCTATTTTATATAGTGAGGGATCCTCAGAGTTTACCACACTTTCATTACTTGAATTAAAAGTATGTTGTAGCTCATGTGCTGTCCTTGAGAAATTATTGTAAGGAACGGACCCATTAGGGATAGTGGTGAGAAGGCTCCATTCCTCCACCATTAAAATCCACTTTCAGTCTGGCCAAGAGGCAGCATCAGCTGGGTGCTGCTTTTAGTCATCTGTAATGCAAAAAGTTTTACAGCTGTTTTTAAGAAGTGTCTGCATAATGGAAAAAAACCCAAATTGGCCAATTTGTTATATGTCAGCACTAAGGAATTTTACAGAACAAACTCAAATACCTAGTGGATGGTAGAAGCAGTCCTACTAAACCAGTTTCTACAGTGGTACTGTTGTCTGTACAAATACTGTGACAGTTTTCAGTGTTTGAAAGAGGTGAAGGAAGTGAGAAAGACAGTTGGAGAGAGTGTTTTCTTACCAGCCTGTTAAGTAAGCCTTTAAGAAAGTACAGGCAGAGTGTGTATATACATAGATGTGTCTTATATTCTAGAATAAATTTTAGAAGTCTGTGTAGCCTTCATTATTTTAAAGAATCTTCATCTTTAGAGAGAAGCTATCGCAGTAATGACTCGGCTATGCACTTCTCTGAAAGAATGCTGTATAGAGAAAATTCTGTGGTTGCTGACTGTCTCAGCAGAGGAGCTAAGACTTCGTGGAAACATAAGAAATGTAGTTAATGGCAGGTTTTTAAAGACAGTTTTCTCTCCAAATGGGATAAGGAAAAAATCCCATACTATCTTGAAGCCCTCTTGTGTATTTTATATACAGAATGTTAGTCAACTGAGCTTTTGTGGCTGTGGTATCTTTCATAAATCTTTACTATTCCTCACAAAAACCAAAGTAACTAATCAGTAACTAAACGCTTTACTTAGGAGTCATCTTCAGGAAAAAAAAGGGGGGTGGGGGAGAAAACCAAGTACTACAGTACTGCATAAAGAAGCCCAGTTTAGTAAGAAGCTGTTATTTTAATTTGATAACAGTGTGAGTGTATGGTGTTTCAGGTCGTTCACCTCATTTACCATTCTTTTTCTTCAGGAATTTGGTGTTGTTTCAAATACAAGGTTAATTTCTGCTGCTACTTCTGTATGTAAGTATCAGTATTTCATTATACTGTAGTTAGGCATCTCTGTAGGGAGATCAGATGGTTTCCTTTCTTGGTTTTAAAAGGTAGTTTTTTATCAAATCATGGAGGACTATAAGAGCCAGTTAAAGCCATTTAGACTAAATGGCTTCTTTTTCAAAATACAGAAACAGAAGGGTCCTTTCTCAGGTTTTGGTTGATTCTGGTTGGAACTTATGTCAGGCATAAGTTAAAACAAAGAAATAAAACTGTTGAATTTTATAAACAATCTTGAGAAGTAAATTGAATTCTGAACTACTCAAAGATAAAACTGGAAACTTAGAGCTTTATTTTTCTGTTTCATAAAAGGTATGGCTCTATGGAAGTACCTGTTTTCAGAATTTTTGGTAGGCTATATACCTTCAAATTTTTTTAATCCTTTTCCCCCCATCATAAAATTAGTCTTTCCACTGTTGTTTCTAAAAATACATTTAATAACCTAGAGATTGGTCACAAATAAATTCAATAAAATTACACTGTAGTTACTTAATTCTGTATCTTTCCCACTTGCCTTGTATTTCCCAGTTCATGTAATCCATCAAGGTCTTAAAGTGATGTCTTCCTTAACTGAATGCTGTTATCTGACCCAGAAGGTCCAGCTGCTCTCAATAGGCAATTCCTGGCTGTGGTCTTCAAAATGTAGGTCAGTGCTTTCAAAATCCCTTTCAGCTGTTGAGGGGACAGGTGACTGGCTGCATCTGTAGCCTCCACATGCAGTGAGTGTATCAGTCCCTGGGCTGGCCGTATGACAGTTCTACCACCAGGAACTGAAACACATCTTCAGTGCCAGCATGACCAAGACCAGCACTGGGTTTAGCAATGAGACTTGCTATTTTTATATCAGCAGCATCTCTATGTGTAAGTTTTGATGCATCAGTGAGGAAGTTCGGTAGATACATAGGAGCAGATTTTACTTGGACATCTAGTTCTAAAATGTGCTGTTTCTAAAAATCCCAAGTCTCAGGATCATGTAGAAGATTTCCCCCACAGCTCTTCCTTCAGATCTAGAAGTCCTGTCAACTCTGAGTAGTACTATGCATTTTGTTGTAGTGGGGACAGAATGCAACAGGCTTTCTCCAAGCATTCCTTTGTGGAAACATGAAATTCTAACACATGCTTCCTTTTTAAGGAAGATAGACTGTCTTCCAACAACCTCTTCAAAAACTTTTTGCTTTGTTTCCACATCTCACTAAAAGGACAGCTCCATATGGTTGTGTCTGCAGCTTGCTTTGTGGGAAAAAGCTTTGCTTCCCCATCTTCTCCCTCAAAGTGGTATATTTTTTTACTGTGTACGTCTTCAGTTTGCATACTTTTTGAGAAACCCTTTTTATTGATTTCTTTCTTGAAATAATTAAAATTTCCATCCAGGAGTCTAGTCTTAGTGTCCTACAGCAAATTTTCTAGTAAAGTCCACCATAGGTCTAAATGGTGAAGTCTTTAGTCCAGGTGACCGATGATGTCTTTTCTTCACAGGCTTATGGCAACATTGGTGTACTGACTGTCTGAAAGTAGTATCACTAGTGTCAATTCAGAATATACTGCCTGTGATTGTCCACTTCCAGGATGTTAAATCTTACATGTTTTTCTTGAATGACAGAAACTTAAAATAGTTTTTTAAATGTTTCACTTGTACAAGTTTCAAATCCACATCCTCCAGTGTATTTGTTTTTCTTTATTCAGCATTCTGACATGAAATCACTCTGGTTTTGAATCTTAGCTTACTTCTTACCAGTGCGCTATCTCTACCTGTTCTCCTTGTAAAACACATGAAGATTAATTAGGTATCTAAATCAGAGATCATCATAAGTTAGAAAACTAAGGATATATTTGAACATGCTCATGGAGGCAAGTGTCTTGAATCATGTCATATGCCAAAGTAGATGCTTAGGTGTCTCTCCCAAGGAAAGGAACACCCTTGACATACCTGATAATCCAGTGCCTAGGGCACTGATCTGCAATGTGGTGAATTGACTTCTTCCTTTGAATTTGAGTCTGTTTTTTGCATATCCAAAGTCTTTTTATTGTGGACATACAAGCAGTCTTGATTTTCTAAGAATTCATCAGTTGATTTAAAGTCTTGCATATTGAAGGATCAAGCCTATGTAAAGAGTCCCATTTGAAAATGCTTTTTGGATGGAACTGAGATCCAGAATGTCAGTAGCTAGGCATCTCTGTGAATGATAATTTGTGAAGGTTAGGTGTCCATGAACTAGCTGGTGGTTAACCAGAAGATGTAATAGTGTCCCAAGCGGCAGTCAAATGTCTGGCTGAGTACCTGTGCAAATCTGGGTTTCGGATTCTCTTTCCCTTTCAAGATCTCAAATCTTACAACTTATCTTCTCCCTTTGAAATACAAACTTTTTGTACTGCAAGCAGTTGTGCTGCCAAATAGATTTGAAGGGCTATATAGAGATGAATTAATAGAAAGGGAAAGAAGTAAAAGTATTAATTACATGATTTTTAACATACTTATTTCTCCTTACTGTAGTGAAAACTAGGTTTTCGTATGCCTTTCCAAAGGAGTTTCCTTATAGGATGAACCATGTAAGTATGCTGTTTGAAATACTACTTGATAAATAAATTAAGACAAATAATTGTTAGCAGGAAATCCTGTCTTTTAAATTCTAAGAAAGAAATATTTTCATACTCATGTGTCAGGGTTGTTCATAATTAGTTTTGGATAGAATGTTGGGAAAGCTACTTTTAAAAATAATAAATCCTACATAAGCTCCTTAAACTGTTGACAGGAAAGACAAGTAATGTGACAGGGTAACTGAAATAGTAGTTTTTCTATAGCATAATGATAAGAGATTTAGGTTTTTTTGAATGTTCTTGTTTACAAATACATTGTTCCAAGGAATGTAAATGGCCCTTGGATCTGGGATGCTTCCAAGCTTGCACATAGGAGCAGTTGGCTTACAGAAAGCAGTAAAACTTAAGGGCTTTTGAAAAATATTTTTTATTTATGTATTAAAATTTAATTTTACCATTTGTTTTCAAGGCATTTTCAGTCACAATGCTGAGAAGTTCTGTAGTTTTTCTTAAAAACAGTTTTGACATGTGCTTTAGAATTTTGGAAGTTAAACATATAATTATTTTTAGACTGACTGTAACAAATACTATTTTTGATGGTTTGCTTTTCACCTGATCTAGAAAGCCAAATGATACCTCAGAGTATAAAATATTTAAGACCTTACAATAAAACTGTTATTTTTACAGATAAAGGCAAATAGATATATATTTTGGAGTACTGCTTTCTGTAGCCAAAGTAGTCCAGTCTTTTTCTTGATGTCACTAATATGTCACTTTCTCTATCAAGAGTGAAAGCTGATTTAATTGCTACAATTGGACAGAATATTTCTTGTGAAATTAAACCTGAAAATACTTTGGACATGTTAGTGGCCTGATGAAGAAGCTCTAATTCTACAAAAGAACTTTATTGCTGTTAAGTCTTTATGCACTGGGAACAATTTGCTGCCAGGTGTTGCAATAAACCAGACAAGTACTGTACTGTCAGTGAAGTAGTCTTTCATAGTAAACTTGATCCAGAATATTTAAATTCATTGTTATTATGACTGGAGTTAACTTATAGTGGTGATAAGGCAATTGCAGTAATAGTTTCATTTTTTGTTTGGTTTTGTAGTTTCAGATGAAATGCATTTAGGACTGTTGGAAAGAGGTGTTGAGAATACCTGTGCATTCATGATATTAACCTGGATGTCAGTTAATTCCTTCTGTTGTCTGAAACATGCTGTTCATTAATTGTGATTTTACTTTTTTGCAGATACTAGAATGTGAATTCTATCTCTTAGAATTAATGGTAGGTTGGAGTTTTTGGTGGAACTGCTTCTGTTTGTCAAAAGAAAGATGATTTTATCTAAGTCCCAATGCAGATATTGGGATGTCAGCGTCCTTATTTGCCTAGGGGGATGGCCAATCATGACCATAAAGAGTTGTATGCCCTCCTTTTCTTGCCTGGAAGAATCTGGAGCTACACATGTATGTTCCAGCAGGAAGTGTGGCTACTATCCCACTCATTCTAGTCTGTAACAACCTGATAATTAGAGTAATATTCCAGAAAGTGAGATGTGGGTTTGAATCCTGTGAAGAAGAAACAGAATTCAGGCCACCCATTTTCTGAGATGGTGCTGTAACTGTTACTCTGTTGGATGCAAGGAGCACGGTGTGACATTTTCTTCCAGACACCTTCAAATAAAGGAATAGTACTTGCTTTTTGTAAGAGGTGCTGTCTCATTGCTCTGCTTGTTCAGGTGGCTGAAAGGATTCAACCCAGGCTTCTTAGGGGGCTTGGGTAAAGTAGTGCTTGATTTCTGCATATTGTTGGACTTGGATGGGTGAGGCACTGAGGTCACTGTACTAGAGTAGTTCTGCTCAAGTGCTATGTTATATATATAGTATGTGCAATAACAGTGTTTCACTTAAGTGTTCAGCACATGTAATGTGGCTTTTCCGTGTAGTATCCGTACAGCTGGCTGCTTTCAGCAAGAGGGTTATTCCTTCTTATTACCTGGACCTGAAATGAGGGGATTTGAGAGCAGTGGAATTTTTCTTTTCTTCCTTTCCAGACCAGCGTCAATTATTTTGGCATGCTTTCCATGTATGGTATTCAGTAACAGACTGTTTTCTGGCAGTGTTCTGTATTTCCAAGTGGGAATTACGGGTTTGTAAGCAAATGAGGTTTCAGTATGCTGCAGATGTGGCTTTCTGTGTCTCTTAGGGGAAGGACATTGACAGACTGGCAACGATGCCATGTAATGGTATTCTAGAGAGAGCATTGCCCTCATTAGAGCCGGGCTAGGTGTCAGAATGCTACTTAAAAAAATAATCAGCAATTGACTTGTAAACCAAATGTTTAAATATGAACTGACAACATGCTCTGCATTGTAATCTAACTTTTATCCTGTTGACATTTTTTCTAGGACTGCTGTTTGATAGTATATCATCCTTATAGACCTTTGCTCCAATATGTGCAAGATATGGGCCAAGAAGACATGCTGCTACCTCTTGCATGGTAATGAAGACAGTGGCAATAGTTCCTCCTTTCATCAAGAAAGCAGCTGTTTAACGGTTATGCTTCAAAGGTGGTTAAGCTTTTGCTTAACCAAACAGGCTTAACTGTATGTGAATACAAAAGGTGCCCTAGCTAACCTGTGCAGGTATATGGTCCTGACTAAGATTATTCTGTCTTTAAGCCTGTAATGATTTTACTTTGCAGTGGTCTGATTTTTACTTTTCATATTAGCTCTAATAGCACAGTTTGTACTGAATGGTGACTATGAGTAGAGGAAATCTCATTCTATCAACATCATCTTTTTGTCGTAGCTTGTTATAGGAGGTAGAAACAACATATAGGGGGTTTTAGCTGTGTTAGCAGGACTCTTATTCTTGAACTGTTTCAAATACAGAAAGACAGTAGAAGGACTGCTCGTATGCTTTAGTTATTTGTGAAACATAATTATTTTATGGTATACATCAACACCCTCTGCAGAAAGACATATATGGTACTTAAACAGTGTTTCCAAACTGACAGCAGTTTTTGAAGTCATATAGTTTAAAGGTGAATAGAAGAATACTTACAAGTTCTTTTTTGCACAGGAGGATAGTGAATGACACATATAGAACTGATCTTTGTCTACTGTACCCTCCTTTCATGATAGCTCTAGGTAAGTAACAAAAGTACTGTCTCTTGCCATGTATTCTGTCCACTACCCCATCACAAGCATTCCTCAGAGTCCCCTCATAAGGTGCTTCAGGTTGTGTTTCACATGGCACTGACAGTGTAGCCTTGCAACTTAAAAAATATTAAAGAAAAATCAGATCATTAATCCCAAGTTTTCTCTGTTGAACTGTGTAAGGTTTATAAAAATAGACATTCCCAACTGTATCAGGGGTGGATCTTTGTTCAACATCCATGTCACCTGTTCTTTGCAGCTTGCCTACATGTGGCCTGTGTTGTCCAGCAGAAGGATGCAAGGCAATGGTTTGCTGAGCTGTCTGTTGATATGGAAAAGGTACTCTGCTTTTTATTCCCACCACTTGTAATGGACTGACTAGAAATGGTGATTGTGGTTGTCTTACACATCTGCGATACTGATTTGGACTCATTCAGTGATCGTGTTAGACACCGTTAAATTAGGTAGATCTCTTGGGGAAGGAGACAATGTAAGGCTATTTGGTTATCACCCTGCTTAGACAGTCAAGACAAAACCATTGCATAACAGAAAAGCGTTGCTGGTGTTGCCGTTTTTCAGACAGAAATATAAACCCAATACCTTTTATATTTTTTGCCACAAAAAGAATTGCCAGCATCTTTCCATCATATAAGATTGCCAGCGTGAGTTTTACTTTTAAATTCAAGTGCACATAATTTTTCTCATTCGCCTTTCAGCATTGTGCCAACATACTGTTCTCATCTTTTCCCTAAACATGTGCATAGTATAGCATAGTGTAGAACATTCTTAACACTTTCAGGATGTCCAGCACTGTGACTTCAGTCAATGATAAACAGGAGGATGCAAAGATCGTTGGAGTTCCTTGCTAATGTAAATTTCATGTCAAATAAGGCTCTTTGTAAATTTACCAGATTTCAAGGTGCAGTTGTCCTCATACTACATCTGCACTAGTTCTTTTTAGGTTGACTCCTTTAACCTTGTTTAGCTACAGCAAGCAAGCCAAACTAGTACTTACATTCCTTATCACACTCTTTCATTTAGCACATATTTTTTTTTGATCTGTCTTTTTTTTGAAAGTGTCTGGAATTAAATAGCCTGTTATGCATGAAATGTACCATTGCCTTCTGTGCCCTTGCTATTGCTCTTTATCCCACTGATGTTATCCCAGCATTGTATTTGAATTCCAGGATTTGTCTTCAAATTTAAATGCTGGATGCTATGCTGCATCAAGAGCTCTGTGAATTATGCTGTCATGGATGTAAAAGCAGGGTGATAATAAACTGGCAGCAGAGGAGAACCAACCTGTGTTTGACAGATAAGGTTACCATAAGCTTGATACAGAACATGTCTGAATGTTTATATGTCTTGGTTCTCATGTCAGTGATACAATCTAAGCTTGATTTTTTTCACATGAACACTGTGTAGCTCCTAGCCCACTATGACTTTTGTTTCAGGGACACTTGGTCTAGCACTTAGTCCAAGTTCATGTATTTAGAAGAAAGAAGTCTACTTTATTAATCTAGAGGATGATGAAGCAAATTATGAACCAAACATCTAGCTTTTATATAGACTACTATACTAGAAATTTAATAGGAAATTGAGGTAATTGAGGTGGAGTAGATAGAAAATGTCCAAACTGGTGGAGATTTCTTATGCTTCCAGAAATGGAATATAAAGTGTCAATAGTTCTTATCATATGTACGTAAGACTATAGTAGGAAGTATTTAGATACTCCTTGGCTCTGTTTCTTGGAAGGAAAAAATTCAGACAAATGTTTTGTGGTTTTGGGCTTTTGTTTTCCAACACTGTGCCTCTTATATATATATATGATTGATAATCAGAAAAGTTACTTTATTAATTATCCATAGTCCAATAGCTGCAGTCATGCTGCCAGGCATCCATATTTTCCCAATAGCATAGTTACAAGCTGTGGCAGTAGTTGCAAATAAATAAATAAATAAATAGTTATTCAGTTTGCAGGGGAAGAGAAGTTGTGTATACAGTTGAAAGGGAAAGCATTCTGTTCAGGCTTCCATTCACAATTAAATCAAAAAACTAATTAAAGAAATGCTTGATTGCCACCAGATTAAGTGTGAGGCATCTGTTTATAATATGAAAATTGTGCTGTTTAATTTCAGTTTGGGACATGTTTAATTAACTACACACTTAAAATAACTATTAAAAAGATAAAATTGCTATTGTGCCTGACCTCAGGATCTCCTTTCTTTCTAATTCAGATTTTAGAAATAATCAGGGTTATTCTGAAGCTGTATGAGCAGTGGAAGAACTTTGATGAGAGGAAAGAGATGGCTACTATTCTTAGTAAAATGCCTAAACCAAAACCACCTCCAAACAGGTACTGTTACTTCCTTAATATGCCTTTCATATGAAAAAACTAGACTACTGTCTTAAGAATGTGTGTTTAATTCAAGATATAGTGTATGTTTTTATCTGCAGACATTTCTGTTACAAAACCAGTATGGTTGTTCAGGTGCTAGTGAGAAGCCGAACATCCATTGCCTTATGGAGAGTATTAATGTGACTCGAATGTGATCAATACAGCTCAACAAATGTAAGGAGCCCCAGTGGGAGGCTCTGTGGCTGGGCCAGATTCAATGGAACAGGGCCTGCTTGATGTCATATTTAATTACTGTGATTAAATATCACTGTTGGGAATCTGCACATGCAAATTCCTGTGCACATGCTTATGTAATGTGAACTTTGCAATGTTGACTTCAGAGGTAGATTCAGCAGGCAGCTGCATGGGCATATATTGAAATTATTATTCAAATAAACATGGTGAAGTTATTTCTGCATGCTGAAAATAACCTTTGCATTTTTTATGAAACTGAGCAGAATATCTTGACCTGCTTGTGTATATGTTGAAGTATTTTCCATCAAAGGGTTTTTATTATTTTTAGAATACTGTATTTTTAAATTTTAAAAAAAGGATAAAAATGTAATATGATGCTTCTTATTAAAGACACATGTTTTTGTTTTCTTCAAACAGTGAAGGAGAACAGGGTCCAAATGGTAGCCAGAACTCTAGTTATAGCCAATCTTAAGGCATTCCAAAGAATTTCTTTATGGACCACTTTGACTCAAGACATCCTGGGATCTTTCCTGTGTTCATGAAATGGACAGAAGGTTTTAGTAACATCTTTGACAAAGAACTTGAAGAATAGCTTGTTTGTGTCAAGCGTTTTGAAAGCTTTTTCTCTAAAACTACATCATTTTCTCGCTGGAGCGAATATGCTAAGAATTTTTCAATGTAAGGAATCAAATGTTAAACCAGGCTGTGAAAGATTAACACTTTTCACTCAAAACAAAGAGTTCATTATTGGTTTTATTTGCATTGAAGTGAATTACTTTTAAAGTGACAGTAAACCGAAGCCCACGTGTAATTGTATTAATGACTTGTGTTGTCTTCATTTTGTTTGTGACTGAAGGAAGGTGGTGCACTGTATGTTAAATCTGTTAAATCTGACCCTGAGTTTTGTTGATTTAAAAAAAAATAAATACAGATTCTGTAACAAGTAACACACAATCCTTCAGAAACAAATTTCTAGAAGAGCCTGTAAAGAATATTGTTACAGTTTTAATGAAAACTGCAGGAAAGAAGGTCAGTTTCTTTTTTTGGTTATAAAAAAGCTGTTTTCCTCAGTAGATCTACTTGGATGTTTTTGCCATGATGCGTAGTAGCCCAGCTTACCAGAGAAGTGCAATATGTATAGTGATTCTGCAGTTTTCTGAAACATTTCAAGTGTTAGGAATTAAGCAGCCCAAACATACTAGGATTTTTTTTTTTCCAAATAAATGTACTGTATGGTACAATCAGAATATTTCACAATCAAGTACAAATCTGGATATGATTGCTATTTTTTATGGTGGATTTTTTTGGTAGAAAAGATATACACTGTTAGTCTGCCTTCACTGTTAGTGTGAATTTGTGTGGTTCATTAGAGTTTATTTAAGAGGGTCAAGCATTTGGTGAGCTTTATACTGGCTAATTTTAATTGGGATGTTAGAAGCACCTCTAGAATAACTGAAATGGGATTCCTTGGTTAACTTTGTGCTGGAGAAAATGGGATTCCTTCAAACAGAAGGCCATATCCTGCATTCCTTACTCAGGCAGATATCCCACTGAAGTCAGGAATTGGCCTAAATTGATTTCTTGATTTTTTTAGATGACTTTGTTTTTAAGTTCTGTACAACTTTATTTTGAATGATAATACCAACTTGCCTAAATATAAAAATTGAATGATAAAATAAAGTGCAGTAACATTATTCTTTTTTTGTTTCCCTGAAACAACACATTTCACTGTTCTGAAATACTGGAGGGAGATTCTTGAAAACCTGTGCTATGTGATGCCTCTTCGTTCAAAAAACTGGCCCCTTAAAAAAACAGTTTTTGCAAATACCTGTCTTTGTAATTGGCTGGTCATTCAGTGAAATGTAACTGGAATGTGTTTGTATGTAGCCCGTTAGGCTACTAACATTTATTTCTGTTCAGGTTATTTCCATAAACAATTAGGTAAACAAGCCCCAAACACTTAGGTGAGACAGAAAATATATACATTTTGGTCTTTGCTACTTTGTTTGATCCATCCCTTTTATAAACATTTAATTGATGAAGTGGAATTTGGCTATTTTGCTTTCATTTCTTGAAGTCTAAAGTGTGCTATTTGTAATATGGACTTGGGGAATAGAAATAAATCAAAGCAACTTGACCTCTGTTGTGTAGAGTTCTTAAATAGGAACTGTTCTTTAGGTAAACATCAGTCTTCTCACAGAATCTGCCAAGAAAGCTCATGTTTTAAAAGTAGAAATTTCACACTGTTAATGAAAAATTCTGGCTGGAGTGATTAAATTTCTTCGTGCTGCTCAAGAGCTTCTGCCCGCTTTACTTCACACCTAAATCACAATGTGACCTAAACCTCAGAGCTAAAATGTCAGGCACTTCTTAATGGTAAGTAAAAGTTTCTTAAGGCATTTCTCTGCTGAGGAAGCAAAGATAATTTTGCCAGCTCTGACTCCAGTATAAACAGTGAAAGGCAATAAAGTACAGTCAAAGGCATTAGATTCAGTGATGACAGTTTTAAAAAGAAAGATGTAATTTGGAACAACAGGAAATGGAACACAATGTGAATTCAACGGCCTTGCTGCCAAGCAGGCAGAAAAAAATCACCTTTCTTGTGCTTCAATGCAAAGGAGAGGTGCATAAAAATGTGGTATCTCAATAAAAGCTAAGTAGCTGAAAGTCTTCACAGATTATGTGGTTACAGGTAACAGTAGAGTGTCAAGACAAACACAGGCCATCCTTGCCAAAAAGACTTAAGGAAAAATCTCAGAAGAAACAAACTGACCTGGATCAGAAAAGTTAGTTAACTCAAAAAACAGATATTTACATAAGGAAAATACAGAGGAAGACACAGAAAGGATTATCTAATTCAACAAGCTACAAATAGTTTGAGAAACATGCTGCAAAAAAATACTCAGACTAACAAAAAATAAAAATAGGTATACGGTAGCTTTCCAATAAAAAATAATCTCCACAACTCTTCAGCTCAGAAAGACAGCAGAAGTCTTGAAGAATTATGAGTGGTGTGAAGACTGATGAGGTGAGAGCTCTTCACTTTTGACAGAAAAAGCTGGAGCAGTGGATGAAAAAAATACATGGCAAGTTGAGAAGAAAGAAAAGGAAAGATTTCTCATAACCTTGTTAAACCCAGTGCAGCCTGCTGTCTGCTGGGAGTTTCTGCTGAAACTATACAAATACCCAAACACACCAAGACATGCAAAGCCTGAAAGAAGTATCAATACACTCTGAGCTGCAAATGAGAGTAATTGGGGGATTGTATCACTCCATACTAATCCTGTGTTATGCTCTTCCTCACATGCAGTTGCTGCCAAATAGAAAATAATGGGCTAGATAGATCTTAGTGTGACACAGTACAACTGTTATTTTTTGTGGCTATATAGTTTTAGGTGTTCCCAACAAACTTTAATGTAGCTACAAAATGAAGCATTGGCTGCTTATGACTAAACACTGACTGTTTAGTGGATTAGATTGCCTTGCTTTGTTCATTTGTATACTGAAGTTTGGTGGCTTGATCAATACAGCTAAGCACGATTAATTATACATTCAGCTAAATGTTTTCAGTGTGTCTCAAATCCTCTATACAGTCTGACCTTAATGATCTTCACAAGGCATTCATTACTGCTGGTGAGGCCTGGCACCACACAGCCAACAGTGGGTTGGTTTCTGTTGCCCTCCTGACTACAAGCCCATAGTGCTGTGAAACCGACAGTTTAGGTCATGTTAAAAGGAAAATTAATGGATTGTAGGATTTGGCTAACTCCAAGGAAACTGTTGGCATCCATTACTTCTGAATCAGTCTGAAAAAGACCTTCAAGAGTGAGATAGTGAGAATTGCAGAGTAATTGACTACGACAAGGTAACATCCAGGCTCATCCTGGCATTTTAGTTTCATCTTACTCCCATTAATTCATCAGCTAGACTAAACCAGTATTTTGGCAAATAGTCTAAATTCTAAAGTTGTCTGGGTTTTTTTATGGATTGGAAATACAATATAGCAGTAAGACCACTAAAAAGTCATACCTTGAAGAAAACGCACTCACACTTCTGACAGCTACTTCATAGCAAAAATGAGAGCACAGAAAGCCCTGTTAGAGACACCATCAGGGCAGCACAGTGAACACAGCTGGCTGTGCCAGCTACAGGGGTTCTCTAGAAACCAATGACTGCAGAAGTAAAATTCTAGTAATGTCTGTTACTTCTCTGTTCTCTAAATTTGAGAGGGCAAATTTTTTAGGTCTTCTAACCATGCAGACTGCACTGCCAGAATGGAAGAGCTGTAGGATGAGCACACGATGCCTGCAATACCACAAATTTCGTTTTTCCATCCTACAGATGGGTTTAGGGCAGCATTTAGGACATCCTACAGAGTCCTAAACTTATGTGCTAGGACTTTAGTTTTCTACAAGCCAGAGCAGTTCACCTTTGCAAGTTCCCCTGAACTGCTACAGCATTAAATACATTTAAAAAAATCTTTAATATGGCTATGCAAATTTTTAGGTGAGGATGGGTTGGTATGTTTTTTAAAGTTAAGACATGCAGATTAATTGTACATAGAAGAAGGAAGGGAATTTAGTAACTTCTTTGGACACCTCTAATTTTCAGCCTAAAACATTTACATCTCTGTAATAGTAACTTCAATTACAGGGAAGTTCTCACCTGATACTGAGCTGCTGAGAGAACAGAAGTATTGACTTAACA
Source organism: Scytalopus superciliaris (assembly GCA_013400415.1). Lineage (NCBI taxonomy): Eukaryota > Metazoa > Chordata > Aves > Passeriformes > Rhinocryptidae > Scytalopus > Scytalopus superciliaris. The sequence continues at coordinate 738,933 of VXBX01000100.1, forward strand.
TTACAGCATTGTGGCCTCAGAAGCAGATCTGCTTAAAAAGGTGGATATACTTTTAAAATAAGCCTTTTGAACAGTGAGTATTCTAGCATCAGGTTAGTTTCCTTTTGTATTTTCTAACCAGTAGCAATGTTTGGCCTTACAATCACATAGTACAAACCTAAAATTTGTGCTCTACTTTACTCTGATAACACAGCAACTATTTTAAAACTTCATATTTGCATGAAGTATAATAAATCTTAGGGCAGTCATCCCAATTCCATTAGACTATCTACAGTTTAACTATTCTAAACAAATTACCCAACACAGGTATTTGAGGAATAATTTTGTTTGTCCTATCATTATTAAACAGTCGTAAGCTACATCATAGAAGGAGAAAGTAAACATAATAAGCACTTAAGATTCTCTTTACATGCATTCACCAAAAACACAGGCAAAAGGTTGAAAAAATTTAATGTCCTTTGTTCGTGTCATAGTCTTTAGATATAATTTAAACCAGGCACTTGATATGCATGGCCATTTCAAGTTAAATGTGCATTTACACAACAAGACAGGAGCGAGCTTTACTCTGGAAGTGGAATGCACTCAGTTTGAATGCTAAATCCTACTATCCATCCTGAAGCCTTGATGGCGTAAGGGTTGGGGCAGTCATCTTCATTTCTGTTCTGGAGGTTCATGTTTTACCCAGTCCTCAAAGCCACCAGCATACTGCTGAACTCTGAAAATATGCAGAAGATACCTTTTTCAAGAAGAGTCCTTCTTAGCATTGCATCTTAAAGGGGCACAGCAAAAAACTCTAAACCAACCAAAAAAACCCCAAAACTGAAAACAAAAATACCAAACACCCCACCAAGAAAAGAGGAAAAAAAAAACAAGAAAAAAAAGAAAACATACAGAAATTCTATGCAATCAAATACACTTGTACCTAGCTTCAATGAGCCAGAGGGGCATTTTGTACTCTAACACTGCCTGCGTCCATCCAATTGGTTCTGTAACTCTTTTCTTCCAAATGATACAGTGCTGGAGATCAAACATTGAGCAAGAAATAGCAGGTGGATCAATGACACAGTTGACACTTTGTTTTTAAAAAAGTGAGAACAAACTCACTGCAGTGGGAGATTTACTTGTTATTATGTTTAATGCTTCAGATCTCATCAAATAAATACACAATGGTCTTTACTTCCTTGCCAACCTACATGCTCTAAAGATCTGACATAAAACTGCACAAAACTAAACTATTGGGGAAAAAAAACAACATGTAAAACAATACTGACTTGTTCAATTAGGCATTATGAAAAACAGGTAATGGAGGATATTTTGCACTTTGAAACAAGAATGTGGTTCCATACTTTTGACTAGAATTAGTAGGAATGTTCCAGTTCATGAATTGCAGTTCAGTAAAAGCATGAGCAAACAACCAAGGTCTTAAATTTTATCTGCAGTCTTCAAGCCAGCAAGGCACCTTCCAGCATGGGTGTAACAATTCTGCCAACCAAATGTTGCTTTTGATTTCACTCTATCATAATCTCATGCTTTACTCCTGGCAAACAATCCAAAGCTTTACTGAAAGTGAAGGCATACTTCGTCAACAGTGAACTATACAGGTAAGACTACAATTCAACAAAGGGTGTGGTTTCATAAAATATTTAAGACTGTACTTCTACCAAAGCAAGAAATTCTCCACCTTTCCAATCACCCTGCATCTCAGGACTAGTACTTATGAAGCTGTGTAAGGAAGCAGTGTCTCGGCAAGGGACCCAAGAGGCAGAGGGACCCTTCCGTGGCAGCAGGTCTTGGAGCAGTTTGCACCACCTGCAGCACACGCACAGAGCTGCTGAGGGGTTGTGTTCACAGGATGGTATGCCTCACTTTGCTGAAACACCCAGTGGCATCTTTCAAGGTTCAGTGGAAACAAGGAAGTGTCTAACTCAAAAATCAATTGCTTTGTTCATATTTCACACGTAAATTTTTACCCTTGCCCACAAGGTATGTGTTCTGCTTCATGAGGGGAGGCAGCATTAATCCCATCCTTACACAAGTCATACCTGCTGAAACCCAAGGACATGGCAAAAGCAAGTGCTTGTTTACTTCTTGTTCCTGCCAAACAGGAGAAAACCACAGGGTCTGACTTGGATGGCATCTTTTGATTGTACTGCTCCTTGAACTCCGTTGGGTCCATTTGTAGAGCTTCCACTAATTCACCCACTGGGAAATACAGAAAACAAAAGTCTCAATTATTTTCCATGCACAGAGAGGCTTACACTTCAAGGCTTTTAATTCCTCCGGAGGAAACGTTCAGCTTTAGGGCTGCTGGCTGTGCAGCCCCGCTGCCCTTTGCTCAGCCCCCGCCCGTCCGCCGGGCCCGGGCGCACCGCGGCGCGCACCACTTACGCGGGATGTTGATGGACTCCGGGATTTTCCCAGACCTCTCCACCTCCCACCTCTCCCGCACGTCGATGTGGAGGACGTTGGTCTTCTTCAAGTCTTTGAGCTCCTGGTAGGAGAGGCTGCGGCTGGCGGGCCCTGGCGGGGAGGC
>VXBX01000100.1:747361-803877 GCA_013400415.1 Scytalopus superciliaris
CTGTGGGTGTGCGGCGGGGGAACCCCGCCCGGCCGGGCCGGCCCGGCACCCGCCGCGCTTCTCCCGCTGTGTTCAGCTGAGGGGCGCCGGCAGCAGCGCCCCCGGCCGCGCTGACCCTGTGCTCCGCTCGGGGCACTCGGCGGGGCGATGGTGCCCCGGCCCCCGGATGGTGCCCCGGCTCCCGATGGTGCCGCGGGCACGGCCCGGGATGGATGGGCCGGCCGGAGCCGCCGCTGCCCCGCCGGGTCGGTGCGGACCGGCTCCTGCCCCGGGATCGGGGGACAGCCCGGGGACGGCCCTCCCGGGCAGTCGGGGGGAGACGCGATAGTTGTTTTTGAGTTAATGTTGGGATTCTCTCATTTCTGGCTTTTTGTTTTGGGGGGTTTTTTAAAATCCTTTTACTGTGGTGTCCTTTACTTTAGGACGTCGTCCTGCCCTTGCTGTAGCTATGTTGCTGTTCGCCCTGTTAAACAGGATATGCATGACGGCGTATTAAAACAAAAGTGCAGTAGAACGAAGACATCAAGGACATAGAAGCAGATGGCAATAGCTGCAGGTGTAGCACTGTGTTCTGGTTGCATGTCATCTTAAACGACAAGTATTTCCCAATTTCATTAAATAGTCATCTCATACGAGTATATAGAGCAGAGTTATATTTAAAGGATTCTTTCCACTCTCATTTTCTAACTTCTCAAATGGGAGCATAGTAGTGGCATGAATGTGTGCCAGACGGAAGCAGAATATGCCTTTGTGAAATTGTTCTGGTGTTTACTACATTTGTAAATACTTTGTCAGGTTTCTTCATGAAATATTGAAGAACTGGTGCTCTGTAGTTTTATTTCTGAGAGATGGAACTGCAGCTAGTGTCTCAGGGGTTCTGTTTTGAGCATTGATTCTAGATCGAGGACAGGTTGTTCCACTTCAGACGTGTCATCAAAGCAAACTGGGGCAGTTTGTGTGGAGGAAGAAAAGGGAACAGTATTTTTTGTTCTTGGTGGCAAGACTTAGGCTTTCAAAGACTTCCAACTAGTTTTCAGATTTACGGTTCTGTCTGCTCTACCCTCATTACTTAACTAACTCCCACAACACCCTTCCAGGGTAGATGGGAAGCGATGTGCACCCCTTGTCTTCCTTTATCTGCTTCGACTCAGCCATTTAGGCAGAGCTACAGCAGCAGTCTTAGCTTAATGTATTGTCTTGTGTGGGTTTCAGCCTTCTGTCTCACGCACATGCTGCAAGCACAGTTCCTTTTTTATTTTTCTGAATTCACAGAATTAGCATTTCCCTAAAGTTCATCTTTTGCTTGTAGTGCCCTTCATGTTCTTGGACTGCTTTTCCCCTAATTTTTGGCCACGTGGTTATCCTGCTGAAGTACTGTGAGTTCACTGTTTACTCTCCAGCTGTTTCAGTTGTTATGCCTTCAGGTTTTCTCTGGTGATGGCACAGTTATATCAGTGTTTATATTGCAGGAGCATGCAGTCTGTTAACTCTGTCATCTGACTGCCTTTTCACATACAGAGTTTTTGCTTGCAAGCCAACATCATTAGTTTATAAGCTGTGACTCTTTTTATCATACTTACGTGTTTTGCATTTTAAAGCGTGACTTTTCTAGGAAAATTCATGTTGGACCATCAACACATCTACCCAGATGTTTTTCCCTCTTGGTGCATTCATATTAAAAAAAAAAATACATTTCATGTGGAATAGAGAACATAAGCAAAAGTTGCAGTTTGCTTTATGGGGCTGGATATTGATAGGTATGCCTGAAATTTTCCATAAGACCTTTGCTGTAAAATACTTGCAAAAATATTTTATCAAAATACTGTTCTTTTTACCCACTCAGTCTTTTAATATGCTGTAGTCATAAACCCAGTTACAGAGTCTTTTCATTCTTATTTCTGGACACATTTAATTTCTCTCCATCCTTAAAAGTAATTTGTCTGTGGCAAGTGGGTTTTGGTAGGAAATCTGAGGGGGATTGTGCGGGATACAAATATACACATTGACAGACCATGTTTACCATGGGTGGCTGGATAAAATAGATTAATGAAAGTGAGAAATACTATGGGATTCTTACTGTCACTTGGAAAGTTGTATCTAGTAGTCCAAAGGCTCTGTCTCACTCCTTGATCAGAAAGTGCATCCTTGTCTCACCCTTTTAGGGCTGTAATATAATGTCAGGATTGGCGTTTGAGCTTCAGTGACGGTGTAGGATGTGTGATGTGCCTTTGGGCTAGGAAATCTTGAAGATGACGCTTTCAGAATTTCAGATGACATTTTCCAGGGGAAGAAGCTTTGCTGCCACTACCAGTCAGCAATTCTGGTCCTTTTACTGCTCTAGCAGGCAGCGGGGGCTTGTTTGCTGCAAAGGTTTCAGTGGCTGTCAGAGCGCTGAGCCTCCTGGCCTGCTGATGGGTGACACTGCCCGGTTGCTAACTGTGATGGATGTGGTTCCTGCTTTGATTGGGTGACATTTGATCTAGTGGTGAGCAAGCCAAAATGCCACAGGTAATGCTTCAAACAGATGTCCAAAGTATATCATCTAGCAGCTTACATCAAAACATCTTGCAGTTCTACGTGTAGTAGTGGGAGGTCTGGTATTACTGACGCTCACAAGGCTCTTCTTTCTGTGCTTTATGTGGAAGTTCATAAAGACCTGTCACAGATGTTCTGTGGAGCATCTGTGGACTGAATCTGCAAATCTGTGCTGTTCCTCAACCCCTTCCTTTGGAGCAAGGCTGCTGTTGACAGCAGGACAGTTCTTTTAAGTCACACGAAATTGCTAATTTTGCCTTGTGTTCAGTGAGTGCTGTGCCCTTTCAGTGTGACACGGGTTTTTCTTTGCATTAGTGACATAAAGTGGTATAATTTTAGCTTGAAGGTTTGACCACAAGTGGTGAGACAACTGGAATATAGAATACCTCAGATGAATTGAAGGACTGAGGTAAATGTATTTGGTCCATCTTCTTTGAATTTAGGTGCTCACTGATGAAATAATTGAGAATACTGGTTTCACAGTTAATGGACAGTCCTACTGGGAGAGTATTACCCATATCCAAACTGCTACCTGGAGACTATCTTTAGACTCACTTGGCTATATTTCATAGGTTAAGTATGCTTAAATAAGCTGGTAGGTTTTGTGTCATTTTTATATTTGCATTCTAGCAATGCAACTGTAATATCCTAGTTGGTCAAGAACCAGGAAAAGTATTGTAATAGGTATTACACAGATAAGAACAAAAATGTGGCAATCACTTGAAAGAGCTGGCACCCTAATTATAAGAGGAGAGAAAAAGTGGATCTTGGCAAATGAAAGCAGTGTTATGGTATTAGCAGAGCAGGTTATTTTTCTAACATAGTGATGGTCTGTTTTGTGTTTCTTATAAGCATCATGGTGAAGATACAGAATGGAATACTCATTAAGGTGACACATTTCAAAATTTAGTAAGTGAACTATAGGCATTTTAGGAGGAGGGACTCAACTTCTAAGGAAGAAGTGCAAGATGGTAAGATGGGAAAAAGTTTTGGGAAGTCTAGACAGTGAAGGCAGTTTGCTTTTCCATGTCTCTTGCATAAAGATGTTGTGAAGAGGAATGATTTGGTTGGTTGGTTAGGGTTATTTTTGTTTTGTTTGGTTTGGTTTCCCAAAGAAAAGTTCATACTAGCCTTGTATCTTTTATTGATCCTAGCTCTACTGAGTTACAGTAAAATGTAAAGTATTTTAAAAATAGCAGTTATTTTGGGAACTACATTCAGCTCTTGTAAGTATCTAAATATATACTTTATGAAGAGAGGTAATTTCTAAATGTAGAAATATTAACACTGTTAAACATAGACTATTTCAGGCATACCTTGCATTTAAAATAGTCTAGGCATACCTTAGGTTTGACTAAAGAAATTGAGCACGTTGACTTTTGGCACTTCATCAAATTTGAAGCTTTGAAAATTAGATAGAGGGATCATTCTGCTGCTTTTGAAGTGGTTTGTTCTTTCTAGAATGGTGGAAGTGAGCAGTTGTAGTGAGGAGGTTTTGATCTTAATCAGCTTTTTGCAGGCTGACTGACACTAGGAGTCTTTTAAGAAGTAAAAAGTCAATAGAGAATAGCTAGTGATGATGATTACTCTTCAAACTCCTGTATGCTGATCTTAAAGAATCAACATCTTTATCAAGGACTAGTTCTTAGTTTTGTATTAAAGCATTTTTTAGAAGGAAGAGATTTAGCTTTTTCTAATGTAACTTCTCCTATTTTTCGATTTCCCCCTATGAAATAACATAATTTCTAGTGACAAGTTTTACTGTGTGCCAAGTAGAGATCAGGGTAGAGCTAACATACCCTCTGAACTCAGTTTTTTCTGCCATTAAAATTGGTGTCTTTTTATTTGTCAGATTTCTTAGTCAAATATCATGTGCAACATGACTTGATTTTGTGTATACAAAATGAAAAACTTACTGTATTTGTTTTTCCATCACAAAAAGAAACTTCCAAGCAAGGACTCATGGTGACTTCTTTCTGCATAAGAAAAGAAGAGTCCGTCCCTTTACGGGACTCTGTAGTTGGTGGCTGTAGGCACAAAATACTCATTGAACATATTAAAAAAGATATGAGAATACTACCATGGGGGTTAATCTTCAGTGTATCAAGTTAATTTTGTGTGTTTTGTTCATTTCTCCTTTACCCACTGGTCCTGAATGGTTGGTACCTATGGCCAACAGAAACCTACCGAACTGTTCTCTTGCTTTTTCTTAGCAATATTTTATGCATTCTATGGTCTATTTTTTTTTCAGGGTTTTCATTCCTATAAATTCTCAAGTCTTTTATTTCCCAGAAACTGAAATATTTCTGAGAAGCCATTTCTGAAGCACCTTATGTTTCTTCCTCATTTAACTCAAATAAATATAATAATCAAATTCATGGCATAAACATTTTGCTTTCAAACTGTTGATCCTCTTAAAATTGTTCAGAGCGGTCTTCTATTTGTAGTGTTTTCTGTCCATAAATGTACTAGAAAAGGGCAGATAGTATTCCATATATACTGTGCTACTTGCCTTGTAGATCATGTGGAGTAGCTCTTTGCTCTTACCCTTCTATCACACTTAGATGCTTTTCAAAATCAGCCACAAACTCTGGCTGTCTAAGTCCTTGATATGCTCTGGCTTTTCCAAGAGCTCACAGGTCAGTAAACATTGTCTGATGGATGCCTCTCTATATGTGTGTTCATGAAAAGTAATTAATCTAATGGTCCGTGTTGTCTTTTGCTCTGCCTGCTCTTAGTGAAAGGAGACTGAAAAGTGTCTGGGCTGTGCAGTGGGTTCCCAAACTGTGCCAGCTTCTTAGGCCAGTGTTCCTTCCTAATGCCATGCTGATTATGTTGGGCTCTAAATGCTGTGTTTTCAGTCATTGCGGGTATCAACTGACACTCACTTTTCCGTGTGTCCTGAAGGTCCCTGGAGCGTGGCTTCAGCAATGGGCTGTGTGTATCACCTTCTCGGTGGGCCACAGGATTTCATAGGTGGTAAAAACTTGATTGTATTTCAGCTGGTTGGGCCCATAATTATTTATCCGAGCTCTCAAAATGTACTGATAGGAACATGACTTTCATTGGGGTGAAGTCTGTGGTTTGGACAGTCTTACATAATCTGTCCAAAGAGATCAAAATTGTTATGCTGAAATGAACTCGTGGATTGCTTATGTCAATATTGAATAATCTAAACACAACTGTGTTCCTTTAGGGAGGACATTTCTGTTGTCTTTGCTATTGACTCTACATAATTTAGTGTAAAATCTTGGATTTTCTAACAGCAACTGTATCAGCCTTACTGTTTGATGAATGTCTCGATTAATCTTGTGCTCAGTTAAGCTGCAGTGTGACAAGTGGTGATGGGTAGTTTCACATGAAGCTTGGATATATATGATAAGGTGCCAAGGCAGAAATACACAGTTGAAGTTGTTGGAATCTTTTCACATTCTGGGGATGCTGTGATGCATGGCTGTTGATGAATATTAGGTGTGCTAACATTTGTTGAATATAAATAGTCAAGGGCTGGAATATTTAGATCTTTCTTACTGTATGAGCAGGAACTGTGAACCTATGAAATCAGCAATGCTGAATTTGGTGGTGGTGTTCACTTGCATGTCTAAGCATTTGAAGCTTTATAACCGTAAGCATAGGAAAATTTTAAAGCTGTAAATTAGGAACATTATTGTATTAATATAGTATAAACTAATTTCTATGTAAATGTAGCTTTCTGCAAAAAATGCACTATATTTTGAAAGGTTGAGGAACCATGAAGCCCTTGATGCAAAGAAGCAGAGAGCTAAGGTTTCTTTCATACTGTACAAAAATTTGACTCATCCAAAGCAAACCCCTAACTGATACCTTTATGCAGAAAACCTCCAGCACTAATAGTACATGTGCAGGTGCAGGGACGTCTGTTCAGATCTGTAGGAACCTGGAACAGGAGCTCTGAGGTACAGATTGCCTGCTTTGCTTCAGTGAAGGCTGTTCAGATACTGCTGATGGTGGTGCTCTAGTATCAATATTGATGACTGTTCTGCTGATTGGCTTAATGGATAAGAAAGGAGAGAGAATATTTAGTTCAATATACTGGTTGATTCCTGTGTTGCTCAGAGCTTCAGTAGTACAAAGGTCTAAATGCATATACAGGGAAGACTAAAAAAGCTTAAGTTTAGTTTTTCTAAACTTTGACAGACTTAACGAATTGATCTGTAGTAAGAATATCTCTTTTGCTATTCCCAAAGGTCAGGTATTTTAGAGGTTTCCTATATATAAATGCAGTAACACAGTTGTGTTTGATACTGGTGGCTCAGGTGATATTACTAGCCTCTTTGTGGTACACAAGACATCAATCTTTTTCTAAACAGAGTGGCTCACATGTTTGCAGTGTATGGGTATTTGACTATCTTACATTGGTATGCTCTGTATATGAAAACAAAAATTTGTTTTTATGAAGCACATTGTTAAAAGACAACCTCTAAACTGAGCCCCAACGGGTGTTTGTATGATGCACAGCTACACTCCTTCAGTGAATTCACATTTAGATTTTGATTAAATGACTGGTATGCTGAAATCTCTGAGGAATTTTTTTTTAAAGTTTATTCACAAATATCTATGCTTTAATTCTGTCCCTCATAGGACTCCTTCATTAATGACACAAATTTCCTATGAGAGGCTTCATCCTTACTGATTCTATGATGTTTAATAGAGGGGTCAGCTTGCATCCCAGTCTGTCATCCCTCATAGGATAGGACACTTTAATCAGATTTGGAACACTTTTTATGTTTTCTGAAAGTGCTTGAAATTGCTCAAAAGCTTTAGGGAACGTGCCAAGGGTAAGTGCTGACTGAAACCTTTCCTAAGGGATATATGTTAAGGAAGAGAAGCTTTTATTTTGATGATGTTTTGCTGGTAAGGTATGGTTGGAGCTCTGTAATGATTTGCTTTACAATAAGAAAAATCAAGAAAATCTTGGTATCTCAAATATTTAACACTACTGCCTAGAAGTGTATGTGTCCTCTATTGCTACAGATATAATTTGTAATGTCATGTAGTGTAACTGATCTTGTGACATTCCTCAGAGTTCATTATTGACACATTCATACTCCTTGCTACACAGTAGCTGACATTAGTCCAAGCCTAAAACTGAGATTTGAATGTGTGATTTGATCTTGTGCTTTTAGAGTTCAAACTGACTACATTTGATGAAGCATTTATGTGGTAATAATAATAAAGCAATGTCTGTTTCTCTTTCCTAGTAAGTAACAGATGCGGGTGAAAGATCCATCAAGAACCAACCCTGAGAAGCCAAAGAGAAGCAAAAGGCCTAACAGGCCCCAGGATGAGGACTCTTCAGATGATATTTCAGGTAAGTACATTAGGTGATGTTTGTCCCTGAGGTTGAGAGCTAATGACGTCCATGTTGACTGTTGAAAAGCACGAATCATTGATAGAATGAAATACTTTTCCTGTTTGAATGTATAATGGCAATATCCCCAGTCAAGTGTTTATGATTGGGCTCTTACACTGTGTGACTACCCGGAAGGGCTGGACAGTTGGTGGATCTTCGATGACGACCTCTTCAAAACAGAGAGGCCCTTTTCTTTCTGTGTAAGGTCATGCACATGTGGCAGGAGGCTGCTTGGTGGAACGGGGACCTTCCAGCTGAGCTCAGAGGCAAAAAAGGAAGGGCAGAGAGGTGGACACATGTTGGGCTGCCGTTGCAGGATTAGAGAGTAGGTAACCCAACCTCAGTTAGAGTTGGATCTGATGAGGAACATGAAGAGTAAAATGGACCTGTATGGATACTGTGACAGTAAAATTATGGCTAAGGTGAGTGCAAATCTGCTGCCTCAGGGGGCAGGGGACCTAGAGACACAGGACATGGGAAAAGGCTGAGGAAATAAATTTTTACTGTGCCTCAGTCTTCACATGTAAGCTCTTCACTCGATCTTCCCTGACCCCTGAGCCTAATGGCAGACTCTGGGATATAAACATTGTCCAGAGTAGATTGAGAACTCTTAAACTAGATGCCTACAAGCCCATGGGATGAAGTGCATGTGAAGGTGCTGAGAGAGCTGGGTGATGTCATTGTGAGGTTATGCTCTGCCACCTCCATGCCAATTGATTGAGGAGAGCAGTTGGTATGCAGGAGGGCAGGTCTGCCATTCACAGTGACTTAGACTGGCTGGAGAAATGGGCTGGCAGAAACTTCTCAGAGTTCAACAAAGGCAAATGGAGAGTTTGGCACCTGGGCATAACCACTTGCTATTACAGGGTGGCAACTAATGGCTTGAAAGCAGCTTTGCAGAAAGAGTCCTAGGGGTCCTAGTGCACACATGGAGTAAAACCAAGCTGTGCTGTTTGTGCCTACTGTATGCAGGACTGTATTAATTAGAGCACAGGATGGGCAAGCTGTGATTCTTTCCATCTTTTCAGCACTTGTGAGACTTCATCTGGACTACTGTGTCCAGTTGTGGGCTCCCTGTTGCAAGAAAGGCACGGACTTGTCAGAGTGAGGCCAGTGAATCCCCCCCTCCACATTGTTGAGGAGATTGAGAACATGATGTGGGAGGAGAGGTTAAAGGGAATGTCTTTGCTTAGGCAATGGAGGGAAAGTATAATTTCTTTCTTTGACTGCATGATGGTGGTTACAGAGAAGGCAGGGCTAGATTCTTCTAGGAGGTCCACAAGGAGAGGACTAAAGGCAACAAACAAAAGTTAGGGCATGGAAAATTTGACTAGGTGTGAGGAAATTTATTTTATTTTCACTCTGAGGGTAGTGAGACAGAAAACTGAGTGTCTAGTGAGTTGGTAAAACCTCTGTCCTTGAAGATACTCAACATTCAGCTGAACAAAACCATGAGCAAACAGATCTCAATTGTTATTTGGCTGTGCCTTGAATGAAGGTTTGGACAAGATGGCCTACAGAGGTCACTTCAAATCTAGCTTATTCTGTGATATTATAGTGAAATTTGTACAAAAAACATGACAGAGAAGAATGGTTGATATTCATGTTCAGAATGAGCAGTCCTACTAGGGTTGCATGGGTATTTGAAAATCTTTCTTTATGGGTTGAAAAGGAGGCTAACTCCCTGTGTTGCTATGTGCAAAAATAGATTTATGTGGTGTTTTACTGTCAAAAACCAGGGAAATTAGTTTTGTACGGAAGTAGTGCTTGTACTTTTGTACAGAGTAGTTTTCTGGTTTTGAGAGGTGCTGTTTATTGACTTGAAAAGAATTTTCTTTACAGAAAGAATGAAATAGATCCTTCATAAAATTCAGTATATGGGGAGCAGCTGGCTGATCTTTCCTGTTCTATTTATTTGCTTTGGTTTTTTTCTAATACTGAATTTGTTGGAGATTATGCTCTTTTAATGTACATGTGCTCCCTTTTATAGCTATTATTTTTAATGGATAAGGGTGAGTATGTGCTGTTTTCTCTAGGCTTAACCTGCCAGCACGTGAGCCAAGCAGTGGATGTGCATCATGTGAAGAGAGCGGTGGCTCAGAGCGTCTGGTCCGTATGTGCGGAGTGTCTGAAGGAGAGGCGGATGAGTGATGGTGAGCCCGTGGCACCTTCAGACATATGGCTGTGTCTCAAGTGTGGCTCTCAGGTGAGGTGGATTTTCTAAGGGATACAGCTGGTGTGAACCCTTGTCTGTTTGGCATGTCATTGCCTTCAGTGAAACAGTGTGACATAAGTGCTTAGTTGTGAAAGTCCATGCTTCTTCAGGGGAGTGGGATGTGACCTTATGTTGTCGTTTTTGGCAGTGTTTTGGGTTAGCTTTACATGTTACAATGTGGTTTGTCATCATGATTAGGAAGTGATAGTCCTGCTTTTTCTCTGTTCTTCAACTGCATGCTCTGCCCCTTTCAGAGAATTGGCTCCAGGAACTGTGTGGCTGCAAAACGCATCCATTCAGCTGGCTCATCTGGGAGAAGTTCCCACGAATACAAATGAATGAAAGACCAAACGTGTATTGCTGAATCAGCTTGTACTGTGGAGACTCAATTGCTAGATTTGATTGAAACCAGAGAGAAAGAAGTGAGAATACTGCTTCTGTGACAGCTAGCCGTTAGATTGGATCAGATATAATGACAAATCATGACCTCGGAGTGTAAAACAGCAGGTCCTGACCCCAGGGTTGCACAGGTTTCTTCCCTGTGAGTGAAGTAAAACCTGGTACAGAAAAGTTCAGTTTATGAGCGAAGTCAGGCTCAGTTCAGCCAATAGTTGCCTGAACAGAGCATTTCAGTTTTCTTAGCGTTGCAGTAGGTTTTACTATAGTAAGGACAGGAGCCAGCTCCTCCTAGTATAATTTGAACAGACTTGATTTTGCAAATAAAAACATGCTTTTTGAAGGCTTCAGAAGATAGTTAACTGGATCTGAGGAGGACTCCTATATCTTGTTTGAAAATTTCTAGTTAGGGAAGGTTTTTAAAAGGAGTTAATTCTGTGTACTTCATGTTCATGCTGTTAGCAACTTCCAAAACTGATGTCTCATTCAGAGGCCAGTCCTGAATCTTCTAAGTCCCAGTCTGTAGATACTTGAAAAATTGCAAATGCTTTCTCTTGAAATTCCTGTACATAAATGGTGTGTTCTGAGTAGCTTTTTAGTACAAAACACTTTATGTACTTTTTTCATTTGCTGTCTGGAATGCATTTGGCTTTCTTGAGCAATGAGAGCTACCTATGCTGTCCTTTCCTTGATATTCTGTGGACCAAGTATGCTACATAGTTGTTTAATTCACAATTTTTAGAGCATTCTTACTTTTGTGAGTGGCGTAGTTTTCTGTCTATTGAGACTTATTCAATACTTATCCAAAAGCGAGCAATTATTTCTATTCAGTTAAAAAAACCTTAATAAATTTCTATTCTTTTATCTGATTTTTTTAAGTAGAAAAGATGAGGTTTCGGTTTTGTGTTGTCATTGATTTTCCTTTATTGATAAAAAAAAGTTAATTGATATCTTTACAACACTGGTTATAAAGGATATTAAATCCTATCAATGCTTGAGAATGCTAAATGGGTAGGGCAGAATAGCTGCTTGTCTGATTTAAGAAAATGAAGTTTTTATTGTTTATTTGCTAATAATATAGTCTTTTCCTTCTTCGCTTCTCCTCCTCTCCCCCCCTCCTTACTGTGTTGATATTTCCATTTTTAGGGATGTAGTAAGAATTCGGAAGGCCAGCATTCTCTGAAACACTTCCAAACAACACGCACAGAACCTCATTGCATCGTTATCAACCTCAGCACGTGGATCATATGGTAAGGATGTTGTGTGTGCTTATATAAGGACTACACATAACTTAAAGCAGTGTCTTCTCATGGTAAAGAATGATTCTGACACATAAAATAATACTCTCTATAGAGGAAAGGCAGGCTCTCTGGAGAGAACATTAGTTTGTCCTTTGGATTCTCTGAAATGATTTAAATTACAAGTGAATTGGGACTGATCTGTAGATGAGTCTATATGAGATAAAAGAATTCATTTCTATTCTATTCTTTTTAGTATGAAAAATTGAAACCTAGAGCTTAAGTAATTTTTGTAAGGTTGTTTTAGAGGTTTGTTAGAGCTGGGAGATGCATGCAGATATCCTGAATTTCAGTTTGTTTGTTCTTTTGTTTAGGTGTTATGAATGTGATGAAGAGCTGTCAACACATTGCAACAAAAAGGTTCTGGCTCAGATAGTTGACTTTCTTCAAAAACATGGTGCCAGGGCTGAACCAAGTAAGTCTGCACAAGTAGTTTTATCTGGACACACCTGTAATGTACTGACTCTAAAAATAAGCATTTCAAATTTTGAGTCATCTTAAAAATTGAAAATTTATACAATTTGACTATAATGTAATTTGTAACTGCACAACTACTTGGGCAAGTAATGCCTGTGAAAACATAATGCCACTTTTTTCTGCTGTTTGATTATATTTGAAAAGTATTTTGTGCACTATAGAACGGTTTTTCCAAATTTTGTCTTTAGCAAAAAAGGTTTGTCATAGAGAAGTTGTTACCTTAAATACAATGCCATATAAATGTCAAAGTATACGCTATACATCACTATAAATGAGTTTTCCTGATATGGATGTATCAAACTTATTTTTCTGATTTAAGTTTGTTCTCCACAGTTAATTAAATTTGCTTAAGTGGGTTTTCTAGTACTCTACTATTGAATGTAATGCTCATTTCTGCTATTTGATTTTAATTGAGTGCTCATTTCTATTAATAGAAGTTAGAATTAAATTATTTTCTTATGTTAGGAGCCTAATCTACCTTCTCAATATATGTGATTGTTGATAGAACTTTGTATGTGTGGTCCTCAGCTGTCTGCTCCTGATAATGTTGACATTATTAATCCCTGTTGTAACACATTTGGCAGCATTTCTGGCTTGTGACTTAGAGAGTGCATTGAATTCCAGATTTTCTTCTCAAAAACCATCTTCAGTAAACTTAATTGGTTGCCCTTTTTAGCTGAGATAATCAACTGATAAGAAGACAGTAAGGATTACCATACTGAATTAGACTAGATATTCTAGCTGCATGTGCATAAATTCTAATGGTTTTAAGAGTTGTTGCATATTTTTTAAGAGAAGAAAAGAGCCACTTGGAAATACTGTATTTTGATCTAGTCACAAGTTATATGTTAAATTATTAAATTGTAATAAATTGATAAACTGCTACTTTTTAAATCTTTTTTCTTGGAGAAGTGAAACTACAGTATGTGATTTTACTTTTGTTTACAGCTTTAGTTTCAAGTTTATGTGTAGTAAGTGGTTGTTGCAGCTTTCTTGCAGATGAAAATGCTGTAGTGTTTTTTTAGTTAATGTAATGTGTTCATGCTGGAAGTGTGTATGTGTACTTCTGGTGATGTTTTAGAAATGGAAGTGTGCAACCCTCTCCACTGTGGCTGTGCTGAGCAGTTTGGATTGAGTTTGTGAAAGGTCTGGGACCATTGGCCCAAAGATAATTTCTAGGGTTTCCTTAAGTGGCAAAGAGAAGAGGAAAATGCTGTTTGCCTGGGACACTCTATTGCTTTGGGCCAGACTCCTTGCTGGAAGAGGCTGGAAAACAGCCATGGATTTGTAAAAGAACTGCATGGCAGGGAACTACAACCAGAGTTGGCATTTTTGGTTCATTCTGATAAATTGGTACTTCCCCTGCATAAATCTATGTAAGGTTTTTTTCTTTTCTTTAAATTAGATTATCTTTAAGGATTTTAAAAACTAGAATCTGAGATTGAAATGAAATTCATACTGTTGTCCAGAAGACAAAGGACATGATGAATAACTGTGAAAATTAATGCTACTTTTCTTTTGTTATATTTTTTTAGTGTAGCATTTTATTTCATGTTCCATTGATATTTTCAGTGTAACTGTCATTCTTTAAATTATTAGTTGGCATAGATTTTTTTAAATTTGTTTTGTATATTCAGCCATTAAAAACATAAAAATATTTTAAAATATGAAAAATAACTTGTGAGAAACAAGCAGTGTAAAGCTGACAATTACAAATTCAAGTCATATGTTTCACTTAAAAATCAGTCTTTTGCTTTTTTCCTCATTGCTTTTCCATTTCTTCCTGAAAAAACAGTCAAAATGAAGACAATTTTCATACCAGAATGTGACACTGTAACAACAATTTGTCTTATGTCTGGATTTCTTTTTGTTGTAACAACTGGTTGGCATGGTGCATTATTAAAATTCAAATAGCGTTGTGTAGAAATTTTTGTAGAGATGCAGTATGAACATGGATATAAGCAGATGAGGGCTACTAGGGGTTTTTTTTTTGTTCTCAAAAGTGCAGGATTCATTTAAAGATAAAATAATCGGTTTAAACATGTAAGGGAGGGTTATATAGATTTCCTAATTAATGCATCCTGGAAAATAAACAAAAGCAAAATGCTTGTCATTTGGTACTAATGTGGTGGAATAGTGTGGCAGCAGGATCCCTGCTTTTCACTCGGCCTCTCATAAAGATTCAACTTCACTTCAGCTGTAAAAATGTGCAAATTACATTACTACTACATGACTGACTTTTGTAATTACATTAAGCGATTGAGATAAATCCCAGTGCTGGGTTCCCAAAAGAATGCTTGCAGCTGTGTGATTTTCGCATCTGATCCTATGGTTTGTTGTACCCAGCAATGCCTGCTTTTTTTTCTTTCCCTCACCCCCCCGCTTTTTTTTTTTAAGGAGTCTGTTTGGTTAAGAGGTCATGTTGGACACAAGATGGAAGAATAAAGCAAGATTGCTTTCTAGGGTGTACCACCCAGAAATTTGTTTTGTGGAAAAGGTTAGCAGGCCATGATGATTTCCACAGAAAGGCAGGTGCAGTATTGTCCGTGTGGCACACTTGTGAGCTTCACATGGACATAATGCACATGTAGTACACAGGAACCATGCTGAGACATTGCAATCTGTGTGTCTGCTCATTTGCTGGAGAAAACAAATTGTTTTGCAGTCTTTAAAGTGAATATTATGTGTATTTTCCTTTACTAAAGCCAAAGTAGATATTGGTGGAGACATAAGATTGCATAGTTTTTATAGAGCAGTTAATTAAATCGGTTTGTGTGGCAATAGAATGGGAAGGAAGAACATATATTCTCAAATTTCCTAGTTAAATTTATTGTTGGGAAGGGCAGGCAGAGGAATGAGATTTTGCTAGTAAGTTCAGCTACCCTGATTTGCCAACAAATGAAAGATAGAAAATTGATTTCTATTTTAATGGATGTAACGGATATATAAAAATATGTATAATTTTACAGTACAAGTAATAGTTGTTCACTTGTATGGAAAAATAAACTGTGATGAATAGCTTTTCAGATTTGCATTCATCTATGGATATTAGTAGTTACAAAGAATCACATTGAAACAAATTATATTATTTCATAAGTGATTTTTATTCCATACAGTTATGAGTCATATAAGATCATTTTGTCTATTTAAAATTAACTGGCAAAGTAAAGCAGAATATAATGATTCTCCAAATCTGAAATACCCTTCAGCAAAAAGACATTTCTGTTATCAGTCATAAATTTTCTTTCAAATGGGCATACTTGTTAGGGGCTGTGGTTATTTACACCTTGCAAAGGGATCAAAACAGAATCATTGGCAAAAAATATTTTAGGCATTCTGCCATTATTGTCAGTGGATTCTTCCCTTCCCTGTCCATATACTTACTTACTTTTGAGGTGTAACACAAGTCATCTGGGTGTAGAGGATCAAAAACTGGTGCTTGAATAGGTTACTCTTTCACACTGCAGATGTCTTTTTTAATTTATAACATTGTGGCAGATTCAGAGGCTTAAAATTGCAGTTTGTGATCATTAATTTGGTATGATTGTAACCTGGCAAGAGAAATTGGGTTTTTAAAATGTAAAGCTAGTGACCAAAAGTGTGCTGTTTTTCTAGGGGTTAGATTCTCATTGTCGTACAGTGCTGGAAAAAAAAAATCTAAAGTTTTTAAATAAAAAAGGAGTGCCAGACAATTTAGTAGCATTTCATAATACAGCATGATGAGAACTTGGTAAAAGAAAGGCAGTCTATTAACCTTCCTTTTACTGTGAAGACCTTCAGCTGAAGTACCAGAGTTGTATTCAATAGAAAAGGCTTGACCTTGGAATAAAAGTGTGTATTCCTGGAACCCTCATTTTTAATTAAAAAAAAAAAAAAGTTGCATTGAAAAGATGTGCAAAAGTGCTTACTCTCTCAGCTGAAAGAAAAATTTGATGTCATTTATCTTCTTGCTTGCATACCATCTGCACCCCCAGGCACAGCTCAGTTTCAGTAAGGGCGGTACAGAGGTCCATGTGCATTGCAAGTATTTGAAATACTGGCAAAGCAAATGGATAGGGAACCCACAGTAAGTTTTCTGGGCGTCTTTTGCAAGTTGATGTGTCAGCACCATGTTTGTACACCTGGTCCAGTAACTTGCTGTGCGTCATGGAATGAATCACTGTCCTTGGTAACATTGGGCTTAGGAATCTCAGTCACGTACCCCTGAGGCTGGTGCTGTGCAGCTGAGGGACAAAGCAATGTTCCCTGCCTCCTGAGAGCTTATGAGACAAGACCACAGGTGAGCAGAAGTAGGCGAAAGAAAAGAGTGGCAAGAAAAGCGTGCTTTGCAGGCAAAAGCTGTAGCAGAGGAGCAGTCTTTGCTGTTCTCTTTCCCATGGGTCTAGTGGGAAGGGGGTTTTCTAGCATGGGGAAGAGCAGGGTCATGTCAGGAAGCTTTTCGGAGCATGAAGGCTGTATCTGTGCATAAATGCAGCTGTCTGAGAGCTGAAGGAGTCCATGCTGGAGGTGGATGTCCTGGTGGGACCAGAGGTGGTCACTGACCTGGTGCCTATGAAGGGATGGTCAGTAGGGTGTGATGAATTGGATGGAGAGCTGGGCAGTGGGTCTTGGCAGAGTGCTCAAGGGTGTCTCTGCAGCCAGATACACTTCGTCAAGGGAAAAGAAGGTTGTGGTGATAAAGGTACAACTTGTGTGAGAGTTTCCCTTGTGTGACTGGATTAGGAAGGCCACCTCTGCAGCAGAACAGCAGAAAGAGCCTAATGGAGGGTGGTCTGAATGTGTGAGCCCCAGGCACAACTGGATACTCTGTCCCTACAGTGGAGGAACAGGCCTGCCTAGGGCTGATGTCCACACTCCCTGAGAAGGTCAGAGTGGTTGAGGGTCACCATGTCAACTCTAAAAGACATAGTAGTGAACTATGGACAGAAACTGGTCTATGACTTTAATTACTTTTGTGCTTTTCACCCACCTTGCTCCCATTAAACAAAGTCCTTTATAAGAATTATTACTGCATGTGTATGGATGGCTTGGACTTCTTTTCTTGTGTTTGGCCAGGAGCTGAAGGTCCTTGTGGGCAGCAGCAGATGACAACCATTTTGATGGAATCCTTCTCCTGGAATACTTGTTGTGTCTATGCGGGCTTAAAAGTCACTTTTCATACCCAAAAGCACGCCTGTTAAAATATTACAGGATTGCAAGATGGAGCCAGCAAGGGTCCGTGGAACAGCTGTTCAGTGCAAATTCACTTTAAAAAATTACATATTAGCCTTTTGATTAATAACATGCTTGTAGCCTTGGGTTAATGTTGCAGAAGGACCCTCCAGCCCCAATCTGTAGAAGTATTAGCTATCACAGCCTTTACCAGCATGTTCTATTAAGACTGACCAACTCTTCACATGTCAAGTAAACATTCAGCTTCAGGCCTGTCTGTCATTTATCACTGAGCTGGGGACACTGAGCAGAGCTAAATTAAAAACTGCTGCCCGTCCTCTGGCTCTGTGTATGTCCTTAAAAATACCTGTGTGTTATAAGCAAAGTAGCAGATAATGTTTGTAATGGCAAAGCAACACTTTTCTGTCAAGACTTTTTCACAGTTAAAAAAAACCTGGTAAAATATCATGTGGATTGTGTTTGTAAAATTGTTGAAACATCAAGAGACAGGAATTAAAACCTTCTGAATGAAAGTAGGTTCCTAGACTTCGATAACAACATGCAGGCCTTTTCCCAGTTTACTGCTACTTCTCCTTATCCCTGTACTAATTATCCAGCTCTGTGGCAATCGGATGTCTGGTTCTCATTTACTGTGTTTTATAATTGCGTATTCATCCAGCTCTTGTCGCAAAGCTGGATGCTTTGGCTTTGTTTTCCCTTCCTTAAATAATTTATATGTAAGGTTCAGCAAATGGAACCTTGCTACTTGTGTGAAGCTGCCATTTAACCATGAAGTGAAATGCTTTTATCGAGTTTGCCCTGCAGATATGGTCTGCTGTGGCAGTGCTGTCCATATTTGGTGGCTGTGCAAGGAGAGCCAGGTGGTGCTGCAAAGCATAGCACAGTGAAGCGTGGACAGATCTAGGTTTGACATTTGTCATCCTGTACTGCTAAAGGGAAGAGAAAAATCTGCTTTTCCATATGCTTATGCTTTAATTTTTGCCTGCAGTTTTGTCCAGATGGCCTTGTGAACATTGTTTACTTTAAGATGCTGTCCCAGATGTTTTTGAATGCCGATGGATAAATGCAACAACTGTGGTATACTAATACACAAATTATTTACACAATTTTGGCTTTTTTTCCCCTCTTTTTTTTCTACTTTTTAACCATCTCTTCTCCCCAGCACTATTCTGGATGGCCCACTTCTCTGAGGGGAGAACATCTCCGCTTATATTATTGAACTTTTAAGAGTGAGCAGTGCTTTTGTGTTGCAGGTTCTGGCTGCTCCCATTCCCCTTTTGTGGCCCTTCTGGAGCTCTGTGTGGGTGAATGAGCATGCCCCTTTTAAGCATGTCAATTAAAAGGTGTTGCTGCATGTAGCCCATAAAACTGAGTGTCGCAGGGTGTGAGCACCTTTTCAAGAACTTGGTCTTTTACTTTGCCCTTCTACTGTGTTAATTTCCCACCCCAGTGGAAAGGAGAGTAACTTAAAGCTGTGTAAGCAGTATTAACAAGAACATTTTAAAATGTTTTTAAACAACAAAGCACCTCTAACTGTGTTTTGACAAACTGATACAATTTGGAAGAATAGTTACACTGTGATGGCACTGTAGAGTGCAGGCAGACTGTGTCAGAAGCTTGTTGCCAGATACAGTAGATATTTTAATGACTTCTTTTTAATTTAATTATATTTTTTTCATCTTCTGAGCAAGAAGCTACCTAGGAGTGTACATAAAAGAACCTTTTGGCATGAGAATTTCATTAACGTAAATAGGTCTGTTAGTTATTTCTCAAGAACACTTTAATGAGACTTCAATGTGAAACTCATTAGAACAAATATATGAATTCATATGTCAAGACAGAGATTGTAGCATCACAGTTCTTGGCATCTATTAAGTCCATAACTCGTTTACATTGACATGCATTGTTAATCAATATTTAAGACACTGCAGATGTCAGTAATGTTCATATTTAGTCCTGCAACCATGACAATATGGAAGTTGCTAGTAGAATTCAAGGCTAAATATTGTTATCTCAAGTCTTTCCATTACCTCTAGGCTACAAGTTAATGACTGTCTAACTTTGCTGCCTTATCTATTTAAATAATAAGGGATATAGGGAATTATGTGGATGTTGTACTGGTAGCATAGTTTTATCAAATTTTTGTTACTTGAAATTAAAACACTAGCATTGTATGTATGTGGGCTGCATTAGCAATTGCTCAGGCTGTGACAAAGGGAGGTGTGTTAGGGAGCAAATGTAGCATTTGAGCAAACTGATAATGACTCGAGTTTGGCTGTTGACAAGACAGTTTGAACAGAGTGCAATAATTGATAAAGACTTGCAGCATCCAGGTGGTAACTTTTGATTACCTCTATTCAAATGCACCAAAAAGCAGCCTTTGTGTGGTGTTTCTAATGTGTCTAATGAATATATATCTCAACTGCCTATGGTTAACAAACTAACAGAGCTCATTTTATTTTATTTATTGCTTGTGTAATTTTAGAAGTTATAATCTTATGGGACAGTATGATTATTGTGGAAGGTTTTGTTGGATGTATATAGTCACTGGGAGGATTTGGGGATTTTTTTTTTCCCCTCAGGGCTTTAACTGTTGATGTATTTTTTTTTTTTTTTTAAGATTGCGTAAAGCATCTTAGAGTATCATCAAGGTATCTTTCCACAGATGTTAAAATTGATAAACGTAATCATGGAAGGACTAAATTGATTAAACTATGCAATTACATACTCATATTAATCTATAGTTTAATTATAGGTTCATCAAAAATCATACGTCTTCGTGAAGAAAACAGTGAAACAAGTGAAATACTGAAAGGAAAAAGTTCTGGTAATGGTGCATCAATTCCAGTTAAAGGAATAAATAATTTAGGAAATACATGCTTTTTTAATGCTGTCATGCAGGTAAGATGGAAAGATCATACCACTTTCTCTTAATAGATTTAAGAAATACTAAATCTGTATAATCTGTGGGCTTCAGAAAAAGTTCTGAGTGTTATTAATCTTCATTCTGCTTTCTGAAGGTCCTTTTCAAATTCTTTTTACTCCTTGCTGTCCAGGGACATCACATTCATGTTATCACAAAAAAGAATTCCTGGAGCAGTAGCATTTTGCACAGTAATGAGACAAGTGAAAATACCAAGTGTTGTACACACTGCATATGTGTGTGGGTTGTACTCTAATGTGTGGTTTTATTTGTAGTTCAGCATTAGCAGTCATGAGTAATGCAAGGTATTTTCCATACTGGTGTTGTGCATAGTGGTACTTTGTGTGTAATGTAAATATCTGCACACTATGTGATGATTTTAGGCCCTTACAATGGATGCAGTTATAAAAGTACTTTTATTGATTATGTTTTTTTCCTGACTAGAATAAGAGAAATGAGTGATACTAATACTCTTTTATTGATGTTGAGCGTACAACCAATCCAACATCCTCAAAGAATGCAGTAATCGTGGCAGGTTTGGTGCTGGACTGTCCTGCTTGTTGCTGAGCAGAGACATCTCTGTGTCTGCTGACAGGAATAAACAAATGAGACAAAACTGCTACAAAGGTGTTCTGCACTGGCACACTTTACCTTGCATTTAGGGTGTTGATTACAAAATTCAGCAAACAAATAGTAAAATTGTAAAGAGTAGAATTACTGCAAATTGTTATCTGTCCATAGTTAGGGCATTGTAGAAACTGACATGATCTGCATTCAAAGTTAACCAAAAATAAAGAAACAAAGCAGGGATATGTTGAGTTGGTTTCTCCCCTAAATTCAGAGAGGTAATAGCTTTTCAGTGTGCCAAAGCCTTTGTGCTTCATGGGGCATGATGAGAAGGACTGCAGAGTTTAAAAGAGACAAATGATTTCTGATATCAATGTCTTCATCATAAAAAGAGATAAATTAATGAATCTTGTTATTCAACAAAAATAACAAAGTTATTACTAGGAAACTATTTTGAAATTACAGAAAAAGAAATAGTACCATTTTAGAAACAGTCAGTTCAGTGACTTTTCTAGTGCCTTTTCTAGTAGTCTGATCAAAACCTCAGTTATGCATTATGAAATATATCTGGTTTTGTCTATCCCTGAAGCTAGAATATGTAACTAAAGAAAACTGTGTAATTGAAAGATCAGCATGTTTCTTGTGGGTTTTGTTTGTTTATTTTCTTTAAGAACTTGGCACAGACTCATGTACTAAATGAACTGATGTACGAGATGAAGGAGAAAGGAACAAAGTTAAAAATCTGTCATGCTTCAGACTCTCAACTGGTAAGTATGCAATGAGAAATACAAATTTGGGGAAATGTGGGAAGAAGCTGCAGGACAGGAAATCACATCTCTGTTAAAGGCACACTTTTACTCTCCCATTTCTTTTGCCTTTTAATTCTTTACTGGAGAAGGAGGAATAATGCCTTGCTTTTACATTTTGTGATATTGAAGTATCAAATAATACCTGACCTTAAGAAAGAGAGGCTGGCTTATTTTTGTTTGTCACTTAATTTCTTCAGTATGAATGTATGATACAGGAAATAGTCTATTTGGCTTGAGAAAGTGTTCATAGAATATTTTATTCCAGACTGTCCCAGCCCTTTATTGATAAGGCTTGTAAAATTTATTATGTGCTTCACAGGCCAGAGGATTAAAATAAGAGAAGCAAAATTTCACTTAGGAACAAATTTCTTGTCCTTGAGCTCCTTGTAGGCATATGGGAAAGAGACTCCTGTGGCTATTATCCAGAGCATATTCTGCTGTTCCTGCCACGTCTTAGAGACTTGGGTTTTCATACGGTAAAAAAGATATGGCAAAAAAAGATAATACCCCTTTCCCTCAGCTAGCTAAAGCAGACAGTTTACAGAAGATTTTTACTTCTTTTTTTCCTTTCCTTTTCTGCTGTTTGCTAGAAGCTTTCTGGTGGCAGTGAGGGTAGAGGGGTGGTATTCTGTTTCAGATACCTCTGAAATGATGAAGATTTTTCTCTGTTGCTGTAGGTGATGTTCATAGCTTCTCCAGGCAAGAACAGTGTGAAATTCACTGCACTGCTGTCTTTATTTCCTCCAGTGGCAATTCTGAGCAGCCACGTTTCACTAAGTTATCCTGAGCCACAGTGGAGGTCTGGAGCTTGTTTGTGCCCAAAGGCTTAGAAAGCCAGTGGGATGTTGGCTTATGCTTGATGCAAAACTTGCACAACCATAAGGTGGAAAGATTTATTTTTTTGTTTAATGACAATGCTTACAATGTAAATAAGGTCTTTGGAGCAAAGACTGTGTTTTCTGGTCTTTGTATGTCAATGAAGAATTAGAGAGCTGCAGTATAACTAGTAGTAATGTAGAAACCTGCACCCTCCTGCTTGGTAGGGGCATTTTCCCACCTTTTGATAGTGTATATAAAACAAATACTTTGTATTTGTGTGTATCCATAGCACTCGTATTTTGTGTGGATTGACTTTCTGGATGAGGCACCCTCTGGAATTGTGTGTCTGGCAGTTGTAATCTGAGAATCGGGCCAGCTAGTGGGGAGCACTGTGGTCACATGTGAACCTTGGAGCTGTGAGGAAGAGCTGGTGGTCCATGGCTGTTGAGACACACGTGGCATGTGAGCAGTGTAGGAGTCTCTTCTGCTTTAAGACTGGCTTGGGTGGCTCCTGGCTGGATCCTTCCAGACCCAGAACCTGCTGGCTGGGGTGAATGTCATACCAAGAGGGGCTGTGTGGGATCCACCCTGTGCCTGTCACCCACTGCCATGGTAGACATGTGGAATCTGCCGTCAGCTCTTGCTCTGAACCACTGCTGGTGCCTTCACAGCACCTGGTTCTTGGAGGAACAGTATGTTTCTGTGGCTGTTGGATGTGTGGAAATCTCACTGTGAGGCTCTCAGGTCAGAGGATCTGGCCACCCTGTTCCTAAGGCTGAGTAACAGGGAGCCACTGAGCACTGTCTGACACTGCCCCACCGAGGGGGTCACTTATGTTGTCTCTCCAATTGAATTTCAGTGCATGTGGGGGTAAGAGTAAAGCAGGTAACACAGGAAGGTAGTCCTTTTTTGTGAGAATCATACTGGCTCAATGACATGCCTGTTTCCAAAACTATTGATGAACACCAATTTGCTCCACAAGAATTGTTCGGTTTTGCTACTATTACTGCTTAAATAATAAGCTTTCTCTTAAATTATTCCAGTCATGTAGGTGACATCAACATTTAAAGAAAAACCACCCCAAAACACTCTTAAAACCAAAAGTTACTATATTCATGATAAAAGCAATGTAACTTGAAAGAAGACTCCTGTCATTACCTTGGAAACTGATGTGCAATTTACTTTTGTTTTGAAGGATCCTTTGGTGGTAAGCCTTTCCAGCCCAGGACCTTTGACTTCAGCGATGTTCTTGTTCCTTCACAGTATGAGAGAGGCTGGAAAAGGTCCTCTTTCTCCTAAAGTGCTGTTCAGCCAGCTTTGTCAAAAGTATGTATTGTCAGTGTCTTACTTACTTATTGAATTTCCAGTGATGTTTCTAAGTGTGCAGTGTCTTTCATCCTTTCTAAGGTGCCATTAGATTTTTACTGGGCAGTCCAGAAAATACCTCCTTCATGTTTTAAAATTGCAGGACTCCTTTTTGTGCTCCAGGGCTGTACCTGCTCTTCATGTAATGTATGGTCCAGTTCATAACCACTGACGTTCAATGGGCTTTGAACTGAGTGTGAGGGGCAGAAGGGGGCACAATAAAACTGAAGTAAATAGGATTATCTTTCAGGTTTTGTTGTATGTTAGCATATTATCATAAAGCTGTGCTAATACTGCAAAGTGTATGTAGGTATTTCGTAAAAAGAGTAAGATTTTAAGTGGGAGACCTCTGCAATGATGTCTAACCTTGGCATCACTTCAAAATTAAAAAGGGTCTAACAAGTAACGACTTGAAGCAGTAGTGAAACGGCATATGGCTCCAGATTGCAAAGAGCTTGCAAGCCCTAAAGAAACTCCTGTTTCTTGGTGTGGAAAATACTTACAATGGTGCTTTGTAGGTGCTTTCAATTATGATGCAAACAAGCTTGCTTTTTAAAACACCTGTAGAAGACCTATTTTAAAAGTTGATACAAACATTTAAATACTGACTTAAAAGCAAAAGAAGCTGTCGAAGCAGAGTAACCAGAGGGTGGTATATCTGAATCTCGCATTTAAAAAAGAATAATATCGTATGTTAATTTATTTATTGCAGTACTATTTATGGAACTTTAAGCATTTTGCAGCAAGTGAATTAGGAGGAAAGTTGCAGCTCCTACCATGATGTTCCAGGACAACCTTTCTGGGCAAGCATGGATTTAAAATACAATATAGAGAAACAAGCTTTTAGACTAGACCAGGGACAATTTAATTCTGTAAAGAAATAAATTATTACCCTTTTCTTTATCCTCAGAATTAAACTTCAGAAACTCAATATATTTTTTTTCTATTGCACTTGTCTTCCATTTGATTCTTTTGAGCTGTAAAAGAACATGTGTATAAAGTGACCTTAAAGCTATCTTGAGTCAAACAGTAGTGTTCTCTGTTTAGCATTATCTATGTGGAAGAAAAATATATAGGGAAGAATAATACATTGTTTTCTCACTCCTCCTCCTCTTTTGAGGCTGTCTCAAAAAATGTGATTATAAGAAATAAAACTTCTCTGAGAAATGGAAGGGAAATGATTAAATAACAATCATAGTTTTTTCGCAGTAAGTATAAAAGATAGAAGAGAAAAGATGATATAAAACATGTTTTGAAGCCCATCTTAGCAAATTCATTGTGAAATAATCATGATGCAGTGCCTTTCAGATGGCATTGTATTTTTAAAGTAAGAGCTATTTTGTATTTGCTGTGTATATGTTTGTGTATTCATCAAGTGATGTATATCAGTATTAAATCTCAGCTATCTAGTTGTTCTTTTATTGTTGGGTAAGATGGGCATATACTTAACTACCAGCTAAAACTAAAACATTCTCCATAAAACTGCTTCTTGGATCCTGCCAGGAAGTTTTGTTAGTAAAGGAATCTTAGAGGCATGCACTGCTTGTGATCTTCACACTGAATTGGCATAAACTCTTTTCTATTCTACAAGTAAATTCAAACAAGTTTCCTAAAGACATGACAGGGTGAATGTGTAAAAGGAAGAACTACACTGAAACAGAATGTTCATATTTCAGAGAGATATGTCAGAGAAAGACAGGTCAGTTACCCACTGGGGAGAAGGGCATGGAAAAGGACTTCTAATAGTAATGATTAGGGGTTTTATATTTTATATAAGTTCACTGACTCCGGTTGCAATCTCTCTGTTTGGTTCTTTCCCCATCATAGATCCTGCTGTCTCAATGCAAGTCTACAGTTATGACCATACCTTTCTTCAGTAAAGACTTTATGAAGCAGATTGTACAGATAGTATAGGATATACTTGTCTGTGATATCAAGAGATGGACTCAGTGATGCAGGAATTGTCTTCCCAGTCCCAGCCTTTGCTATAACGTTATTTTGAATAGTTGCTTATAGCTTCCAAAACAGGGATGCTCACACTGAGTGGTCATAGCAGAATATAGATCTTTTACTTAGCACTTAACACAGTCACTTCCAAATACTACTAAGTTTCTTACAGACGTGAATGGTTGAAATGCTGAAGCTGTCAGCAGGTGATGGTATGCAGCTATTCTTTATACACTTAGATCTGCTTGTTAGGAGTGTTACAGTATGCTATTGAGTAAAAAAGTAACACAGCAATTTTTTAACATTTTTCTCATGTGTAGTGGAAGACTGATCCTGTAAAAATGGTCACTTTTCTTTCATGACATAATTGGATTATACATATAAGAAATAAAAATCCTGATAGATTGATATGGGTGAGTTTGGATGGATTTTTGTTTTTTAATTTCCTAGCTGGATGGTGTCACATTTTCATGTTGGATCAGTTGATTCATGATACAGTAAAGGTAGCTGTATAATATAAGACCTGACACTTGCCTTCATTTCCAGTTCAGTACTTCTAAACCTAATGTCTGGAGTTGCTATTTTGGATGTCATTGTAGGATGTCAGGACTTGACTTAATTTCAGGTGTTGCAGTATGCAAGAGTTTGAATGCTAACGTTTGAACTGGACATCTGTACTCAAAAACTGAAAAGTGCACAGTGAGAGAAGAAGGGAGGGGAGGGAGGAAGGAAAGAAGGAAGGGAAGGAATGAAAGAAGGGAAGGAAGGGGAGGAAGGAAGGAAGGGAAGGAAGGAAGGAAGGACGGAAGGGCTTAAAAGGAGATGGCAAAGGCACACAGGAGTGAGGTTAGGTGTGGGCAGAGAGCCTGTAAAAAGAAAGAGAGTGTGTGCTGCCTTGTTCAGCTGCAGCTCTGGCATGTCTCTTAGTGGGATCCCAAAACCTGCAAGTGGATAGATGTTTGCTGCTCAAAAGCAGTAAGAGAACTGAAATGCAGCCCTTTGCAACTGCAAACTGCTTCTTGTAAGAGTCTGAGGAGATCACGGCATGAAGTTCATAGTCTTGTGTATGAAAGGGTATCTGTGGTGCTTTTTTTTATTGAATAACAAAAGAAAAAAATGATGCCAAGTGTTAATTTTATCAAGTGGTGGGGTAGCCAGGTTGAAGAAGGGGAGAAGAAGAAAAGAAATGTACGAGTCTTTCTATAGCAACTGTTTAGCGTCTGGTACTAATTCATCCACTGTTAATTTTGTTAGTGTTGCAGCTGTCAGATGTTTTGCGAGGACAGATTGTGAGCATAGCTACGGGGCCCTTCTGTTGGTTTTCCACTATGCTGAATATCAGGACTGCAGACTTCTGACTTATCTGGAGACTTAGTAACTAATGCAGCACTGATATATTAAGAGGACATAAATTTTATTTCCTTTATTTGTTATGACTGAATAATTTTATTGGTGGAAGAAGGCTTAATTTTGCAGCATATAAGTGATGAGTCCAGAAAGGAGTTACAGAATTTAGCTTCTTCAAACCTCCACCAAAGAATTATTTGTAGAGGTATTATATTGCTACATTACTATGCAGGAAAAAATACTTACCAAAGATTTTGTTGGTGGTTACAGAATCTACATAGGACTTCCTTCCACAAGGAGTATTCAGCCTTCCTTCTCAGGTGCAGAAAGTAGAACTCAGGCCAGAGGTGGGGCTGACAGAATGGAGGTCAGGCATGGTTAGGACTGTTGATATTAATAGACCTATAGTTTTGTCGGGAAACCTAAACAGTGCTTGGAGCATTCCACATTTATCACTTCTGAGAGGAAATGCTAATGAAAACTGAGATAATACTGTACAAGATATAAGGGGTAAAGGAAACAGGATTTTCCTTATTAATTAGGAGTCTTTTTGAGCCTTTTCTTTTAAAATAATATTGCTGTAGGGAAAATATCTTTTTAGAAAATATTTTCAGGTTGCTTATTTTTCCCATTTGACTTTTACATTGGAAGATAATAGCAGCAGAACACAAAGCTGATGTTTCCTTGACCACTTGTTAAGAATTATTTTGTGTCCCTGTCATGCCTCCAGGTGCCTTGGTGACGGTGCTGCAGCATGTTCAGGAGCTCTGATGGAGATTAAATCTCCTTCTCTGTGCAGCAGCAGTTGGGAGATTGCGTGTCTTTTTTTTCAGCAAACTTTATCAGATTTTTTTAGGAGCAAGTTAACAGAGCTGGCTGGATGGAAATTTATGAGTGCAAAATAGACGGATTACATGTAAAAGTGTATGTTGGCAGGAATCATCTGCACATGTTCCTGAGTTTTGTGTTCACTTCTACTAGGAGGGAAGACCTGTGCAGCATTTTAGAGAATACAGGTATTTGCAATTTTGTGTGGTACTGGTGAGCTGTGTAAGCAAAGCTTGCAGATCAAATGAAAGAGGAAACCAGTAATTTCATTAAGGTACATTGGAGGTGTGTTCTCAGTGCTCTGTTCATGTTAACCAGAATTTAGGGAGAGGTAACAAAAGTAGGAAGTCTTCATGCCAACAGGGACTTGAATATTGTAAGTTTAGGCAGGAGAGAACATGAAAAGAAGGCATGACAGCAAGAGAAGATGATAAATGACAGAAGATAAATTAGTTGTGCTTCTTTAACTGACCTCATAAGAGTTCAGGTAGCTGTCTGTGAAAAATGAATGGCAACAGATTTAGAGCCAGAGATAAAAAAAGGAGGTTTTTAACATTTTGTCGGGCTAACCTGTGGAACTTGCTGTCACATAGTGTTGTTGAAAATCTTAGCAGGACATAAAGGAAGAAATAAGCATTAAGACATCCGTATAAAGAGAAAACTTTTTTTTATATAGGGATGCATGATCTCATGCATAAAGGCCTTCACTTGGCTATAGCTTGTAGGAAGAAGTTTCCCCAGACAGGTATTTCCATTACTTTGTAAAAAGTAGTGTTTTCTCCCTCTGATAGTTAAGCTGGAAATGGCCGATGGTAACGTGTCAGCTGCTATGTCCACTCAGAACTGCTTCTAACAATGCCTCATTTTCTCTTTCGGGGAAGGTGAAGCAAAAAAAGATTAAATAAATCAGCCAGCGTGTGCAAAGGAGAGCTAAGAGCTGTCTATCCATGCCCAAGAGATGGTACAGTTGTGCCTGGTGTTACCTGTTACATACATGTCAGGGAAAGTCCATGTTTGGTTGGGGTTTTTCCTGCAAAGCACCTCCTACCAAGCAGAACTCTGTAGTGTATGTACTGCATTATTAAAGGATTCCACTCCATGTGCACTACTGGAAAAAATCAAACAGTATGTTCTGTTTTCTGTGTCCAGGCACTTATTTGTTTCTAAAGTTTTCCAAGGTATTAGGCTATCTCCTACACAAAGATAGTAATTCTTGAAAGGATTATTTTAGAGAAGATTTTTATTAGAGAGAGTAAAAGTATGTCAGCTCTGTGCAGTATGATTTAATGACTGTAATTGTATCCCAGTTCTGCTTTAAAAGCATAGCTTAACTTCCCTCAAATGAATATAATATAGGAATTAAAATTATTAGGGCTTTTTTATTTGAAAAATTATGTTACTGTGTAGTAGATCATCAGGAAAAGTATTTCTTTAACTGACAGTCAAGCAATTACAACTGGTCTCCAGATGAGCAACGAGAGGCTGGATAAGTAGTAAGCATGTAGATGTCACAGTTGTCCTTCACCACTTATGGCCATTAGCAGGAGTTCAACCTGTTCTGTCATTATCCTGCTGACACTGTACAACAGGTTGTATCGCATTGGCACTGGCTTCCATATGTCAGCACATCTGTGAGCGGTCAACTCAACCAACCATCTCAAGTCCCCCACTTTTGCCAAGGATCTTGCTTGAAGCATATTTTCAAGGAGACGAGAGCACACATCTTTTAGTTGTCAGATTTCTGTGTATCAGCATGGATTAATTCCTTTTTTTTTTTTTTCCTCTAATACTGGTTTATAAATATAGGAACTTTCCGATAAATACATGTGAGGTGTAAAATTCCCTCCCTCTGTCCCAGCTTTTTACTGTTAATTTTTGGTTTCCTTTATTGGCTTCCCCTCCAAAACAAATGCACTAATCTCAAATGTTTCTCCACAGAACATGAATTTTTTAGAACTGTATGCAACATTACATAGCATGCTGTGTACATGAATGACAGCTTAACTATATGTTAAACAATGACATAATTTGTCTGTTCAAGTAAATGACTCAAACCTTACACAAGAACCTTTACAAGTCACTTTCCTTGCCCCTTTGCTTTTAAAGTGGTAGCTGTTACATTCCCATCATCCTTGTTTCCATTAAAATTCAGGCATGTAGATTTAGTACAGGCACAGAGAAGCCTAAATAATACTGTACTCATAGATGCACTATGTGCTAGTAAAATGGAAAAAAAAAACAAACAACCAAAATGAAAAACTGCCATGGCTGAGTTAATTTCCTGCCCTCTTGGTTTAAACTAATAAAACTGTGTGGAACAAACAGGTAAACTATTTTAGCTTGAAATATAAATTAGTAAATTAATTTTCCTCTGAAATAATGATTGTATGCTAATCAGTGGGAGGCTACACTGCAAACCATAAGCAGTAACAAAAAGTGTATGTGGGGCTTTCTCGTGATTTGCATTGAAGATTTAGCTCTGTGAGGTGTGTTTACAGTGAAAAAAATCTGTAACAGTGATGGAGCTTTTGTTCACCTCTTTGTCAAGTAATTATAATTTTTCTTCCTTTTTACTGTAGTGTCTTTTGCAGAGATCCTGCTTTTGTGGCCAGAAAGTAATAAAAATCCCTATTGGTACTAGGATCCAGGATGTGTATGTGCAAGGTTTTCTTGCTATGCACTGAAGCTATTACTGTGCCTGTACTGCAGCATATAGGCTGAATATACTCGTTGATTCTCACTACTTCAGAAAAAAAAGACATTTCCCATAAATTAATGATAATGCTCTGGCTAAATAACTAGATTTCTCAGAATTGAACTGATTCTGGCATCTAAAAAAAATGTTTCTTCCAGATTCCTGGATGTTCAATGAGAGAAAACTGTTTTAGCAAATTGAAAAGTGAAACTGTGCATGCATAGAAATGTGCATGCAGCTACATGTGTTATTTTTTTTAATGTATATTGAGTGTTTTATTGGAGCCAAAATAAAGGTTCAGTACTTTTTAGAAAGTATTTGGGGTTTATATTCAAATTGATTGGAAATAAAACATTTGATTTTAATAGAAGAAAATACTATATTTTAATAATATTAAAATATTTAATTTTTAAGAAGAGTGTTTCAATTTTTTAAATTTGAAATTAATTTTTTAGGTTGACCTGCTCATGGAAAAAGAATTACTTTGAAAAGAATGCTTATAAGAATCACCCACTCTGCTGATTCCAGATTTTATAGTAAGCCTCACAGTACAGCAGCATCATTAAATCATTTTTAACTAGGGATATTGTCAACCTTGTGTCAAAAAGTAGACATGAAACACAAATGTGAAAATATCCTATTTGTAAATATGAACATGTTTTGCATGTGCAGGTCCAGATTTATTCCACTTAGTTTTAGGCCCTGGACCTTAGATATCTGCCTTGTGACCTTCAATCCCTCTCCATTTACACCCCAAAGGGCCTTCAGCAAGCAGTTCAACACTGAGACCCTTGTATCACTATCCTCCCTTTACCCCAAGTCTGCTGTGCCCTAACTTGGCGTCTTGACATCTTGCCCAGCTTTACATTTTACTGTTGTAGGCACATTACATATCTGATGTGTTTTCTGATCTCCTTTGATTTCCCTTGTCCATGAGCACAAACATCCAAGGCAAAGCTGAGCAGCTTTAGTGTATGAGTGGGGTAGAAGCCTCACCTGTCGTGGCTGGGCGAGTGAGATCATTGTGCCAGTGGAAAGCATGGATATGTATTTGCATCGATGTACTGGTTAGCCAGAGTACACAATGTGCGGCTGAAAAAATGAAAAGTGGCCCAACAGTGTGTTTAATAAAAGTGAAGTAAGTGTTTGGTTCTTCTGGCTCCTCTGCCAGTTTGATGAAATTGCCCTTTGAGCTCTACTAAGCCAGTTGTCCTTTGTGCTAGGCTTTGGAAGGGGTTATGCCTGCATGTGCTCCTCCTAGTCTGCAGCAAGAGTCACAGCTGCCATTTGGTGGCATTACTGGAAATGCACAAACCCACCCGTTACAATCCTGAGTAATGTGCTCTAGTTAATGTGACTAGAGATGTGTTAGTAGTGAATATTTATACAGTTTCATTTGGGGTTGCAAGAAGCTGGAGAGCCAAATTGTTTATGAGAAGCATTCAAGTGGTGGTTATCTTAGTAAGGACTACACCTCAAGGATCTGTCCATGTACTTGTAAGTCTATTTTTTTGTAATTTCTGTCTAATCTATGCCTGGAAAATATGATATTTAGAATATATTGAGATGCTGTGAGTAGTAAAAAAAGGAATCAAAAGGTTTTGAACAGCAGTGATTGATACTACTGAACGGGTGTCTCATGAACAGAGACAACATTACCCTTTGCAGTTGGCTAAAAGATCACCAGTGTCAATGTTAGCATTTAGTTAGTATGAAACAAATGTTTTTCCTCTTTTGGGTTATGAGGGGCATGCGGATGCTGCTGGTGATCCAAAGGCTACAAAAGAATTGCCTTTGGTGTGGAGCCTTCAGTTTTTGCTTGTCCTGTGTAGTAAAGTGCAATGGTACAAACTCAGCTGGTGCCAGTGTCCCTTCCGTACCCTTGGCCTGACTCCCGAGTTGTCTCCTCCCTGCTGGTTCTGTGGCCAGACCCCGCAGAGGAGGGCAGCCCAGAGGACACTGTAGTCGGAGAGGACAAGGGTGGTGCCAGATGTGTATCTTCTAAGTCACAGACCCTTTCCTTTGAGACTTTGTATTTCTAGAGGTGAAAGGTTTGGAAGTACACTTTTTTTTTTTTTTCTCTGAAAGAAGCTGTTGCAGCTGTTGAAGCCTCTAAATCTTGCAGGTTTAGATTTCTGTTTAACCTGAGCAGGCAGTAAATGAATGTAGGTAAGAAATGTAGTGCTATTACCTCACAGTAACAGCATGGATTGTTCATGTTTTTTCATGGTCCCTTCCAACCCAAACCGTTCTATGAGTGTATGCTTGCATGAGTTATCCAGGTAACTTGGTTTTGGTGCACTTGGGAATTGCAAAAAAGCTAAAATTTGTAATGTTTTTGTATTGAATGTGCAGTGGGAGCAAAATACTTGATACACTTGGTCGTTTTGATGAGTGAGTAGGGAAGGTTCCTTTGAATTAGTGCTAAATATTTATGGAATTTGAACATCTGTCTTCTCAGGGTTTTTTGCTGTCAAAACCAGATGGATATACATTCCCACAAGCAGCTTTGAGGAGAGTTCAGACAGTGTATAGACAATTTATTACTTGTCTTCGCAAACCTGATAATTTCTGGAATCTGGATTAAAATTTATTGTCTCAGTCAAAACAACTGTAAAGAGCTTGTCTCATTTTTGGGTGCTTTTCATTTTAGATATGAAACTGCATTTTGGTAATACTGCATATTTTAATCTGAATTTCAGATGTGTGAGATACTGCAATTTGTTAGGACAGGACTTTGGATGCAGATATTGTGTGAATTGATAATTTGTGATGCTAAAAGGTCCTTTTACAACTTCTGTGGAAGAACTCTTACCTGACAACATAGTAATACCTAACTCTTCCTACCCAAAAAAACCCCAACACCAAACCTTGGCTTCTCTGATTAGAAATGCTTTTAGAATGGAGATCCTTTGTTTAGAGCATTTATGACTAATATATGTAATATCAGTTGAAGAAATTTAGTATAAATAAAAGAGTAATTGAAGACAATGTAAATTACATATATCAGGATATCATAGTATTATAATTTTCTCTTAAGTTTCCTTAATAGTATTTGAAATCCATATGCTGTGTGATCTTTACTATCTTAACTCACTGACCATTCAGTGAGTTTGGTAAGCTGCAGATTATTGCATTGATTGACTGTGGAGCCAGTTAGAAAAGATGGTTATATATTTGTTTAGGAAGTTGAGAAATTCTCATTTGGATTCTGATACATGGTTTTTGTTTGTTTGAAATATAACCATGTGGCGTCCCTTCCATTTCAAGATCATCTTTTTCCAGTTGAGATTATTATGCTGTTTATAGTTTACTGTACATGGACTGTTTTATATGCATTTGAGATTTATGCTCGATTGAGAAAAGGGTGAGATAGCAAGGAAGGTTGAGCACTTTGGAAGTCTTCTTTCTGTCTCTTCCATGACATTGGGAATGTTTGGTGGTACAGAAGTACTGGTGTAATAAGTCAGGAAAGTGCTGCTGGCATGGATGAGGCTCTACAGGCAAAGCTGTATTTTAGTCAAGCCATACCCAAAAGGATCAAAATATGATGCAGGCTGAAGTGCAGCCTTGTTAGTGTAATTGCTGCCTGCCACACCAGGAGCTTCCTAAAGCCCCATGAGGTCCAGCAAGCACTGTACTTATTTGTGCCCCGGCATCCAAGAAGACTCTGATGTAGACGTTGTCTTGGCACTGGAAAAGGCTCCCCAGGGAAGTGGTCACAGCACCAAGCTTGATAGAGTTCAAGAAGCTTGGACAGTGCTCTCAGGCACATGGTGTGATTCTTGGGGTGTCCTGTGCAGGGCCAAGAGTTGGACTTTGATGATCCTTGTGGGTCCCTTCCAGCTCAGCATGTTCTGTGATTCTGTGCCTCCTAAGGTAATTTTAAATTCTTTACTGTTTCTTTCCTAGGGCTCCTCGATTTAAGGGGTTCCAGCAGCAGGACAGCCAGGAGCTTCTGCACTATCTGTTGGATGCAGTCAGGATTGAGGAGACAAAGGTAATGTCTTTGTGAGTCTTTTTAAAGAACTTAATTGATTTTATGGTGAACTACTAATCATCACATCAATGTTCTTCATGTTCCCAATGTTTTAAAGAGGTACTTAATGAAGTAAGGGTAGCTACTTTTGTTATCTTGAGAAAAATAATTATATTTTTTGAAGGATGATTTAATTATGTTCATGTTGATTTGTTAAAATTGTTGGTTGGAATGAAAGTTTCATTTAGCAGTAGAAAGAGCATGGTAATAGAACGTGATAACTTTAGGAATCTGAGTTGTTCGCCTTTATTTAAAAAAAGAAGAAAAGGATGAAAAAGAGGACATTTGAGCAGTCAGGAAAGTAAATGCAGGACCTCTGATTTAGCTGACAAAGAGAATTTTAAAGCTTTGGAACAAAAATTAGCTCCTAGCCGTGGGCCTGCTCACAATTTTAATTGAAAATTGTGGAAAAAAATTAATCTTGCAGAGTTTCTTGTGTCTCTTGAAAGTATGAATAACTCCTTGTTTTATAAATAAGGTGCTGCTTTTCATTGCTTAAAATCTACATCGAGGTATGCTAAGTATAAAAGCAGTTTGTTGTATTGAAAATGTCCCTCTGTGAGATTTTTTGTTTCTTTTCCTTCATGATTTGTGCCTCCTGCGTTGTTGAAAGTGTGTGGTTGCTTGCTTGGACTATTTTGACCATATCATTTAATCTGCCTGATTTACTCTTGGACCCTTCTCTTCATATGACATTTGGGTAAATAGGCTTTTCTAAGCTTGCTCTGAGGGGAGGCCTTAAATCTCATACTGACCAGCATACTTCCTCTTCTCTCTCATTAGTAACCTGATGAATGTCATGACCCTGAGCTGAATTATCTCACAGATAAGACATAAAGCTGTGCCTGAGCCCGGTTTCTGGCACTAGAGTAGAGCTGAACCAAATCCCCATCCTACCACAATACTAATATATATGGGCCAGCCATGTCCTGGGGGGCATCAGGCACAGCATTGCTAGCTGGTCAAGGGAGGGGATTGTCCTGCTCTGCTCTGCACTGGGGCAGCCTCAACTTGGATATTGTGTGCAGTTTGGGGTGCCACAGTGTAAGAAAGGTATTAAACCATTAGAGAGTGTCCAAAGGAGGGCAACAAATATGGTGAAGGGTCTAGAGGGGAGACTGTGTGAGGAGCGGCTGAGGGCACTTGGTCTGTTCAGCCTGGAGAAGAGGAGACTGAGGGGAGACCTCATTGCAGTTACAACTTTTTCACGATGGGAAGAGGGGCGAGCACTGATGTGTGGTGATCAGTGACAGGACCCATAGGAATGGCCTGCAGTTGTGTCAGGGGAGGTTTAGATTGAATATTATAAAAGTTTCTCCACCCAGAGGGTGGTTGGGCACTGGAACAGGCTCCCCAGAGCAGTGGTCACAGCACCAAGCCTGACAGAGTTCAAGCAGCATTTGGATGATACTCTCAGGTAGACGGTGTGACTCTTGGGTCTGTCCTGTGCAGGGCCAGGAGTTGGACTCTGATCCTTGTGTGTCCCTTCCAACTCAGCATATTCTGTGATTCTGTGGTCTTGTCAGCAGTATACTTGAGCATAAACAGAACTGAACTGCAAGGAGAATCAGTTATTATCACACTTCAAAAATTATGTAATGAACAGGGCACACAACAGAAACACGTAATTTCAATTAGGAAACAGTTGTCGTTTTTGCAGCAGAGGGAAAGTTTATTGTTTTATTTTTTGATTTTCATATAATAAAAGCTGGAAACTGTACTTGCTTGACAAAGGAGGATTCACAGAAGGCAAGATTATTAAAACAACTAAGGCTCTTCTCCAGTAGGTGCTTGTGCTTTCCTCTGGTCAGTCTCCTCCTTCACCAGTGGATGTGCCAGCATTATGATAACATGCATTTGTATTTGCCCTTTGAATCATTCATAATATGAGAGCAGTGACAACTACAGTAGCTATCTCAACAGAGTGATTAAGATGGTGAGAATTCACAGTGACCTTTTGAGCATATTTCTGCTGCCCCATCACCAGGCAGGGAGAGGTGGTGAGTTGCACCCTGCTCTGCAATTGTACCCCACAGCTGCCATAACGGTGCATTACTGCAAACACATCTTTATCACCTCAGAGTGCTCTGCCACCAATAGTAGCAGGAAAAGTTCTCTCCCCCC
Source organism: Scytalopus superciliaris (assembly GCA_013400415.1). Classification (NCBI taxonomy): domain Eukaryota; kingdom Metazoa; phylum Chordata; class Aves; order Passeriformes; family Rhinocryptidae; genus Scytalopus; species Scytalopus superciliaris. Next base: position 784,310 of record VXBX01000100.1, read on the forward strand.
TTCTCTCTCTCTTTTTAAGTATTCGATGTTTCAGGTCTGTAGATGGCACACGAACAGCAGAGTAAGGCCTGTGGTGAGTGTGGCCACAAGGCAGGAGCCCAGCAGCTGCCCTTGCAGCCTCCCCGCCACGTGGGCTGTGGCTGGGCACTGCCTGCAGCAGCGTGTTTGCCACCAGGACCCTGTGGCACAGGTCACAGCCACTACCCTTTCTCGTTAATGCTGCTTTTAAATTTCGTTCTTGGAAGAGGGAACAGCCCTGCTGAAAGGTGACTGACTGCTTTGCCATCCACCTGTGAGAGCTGAACACGGCCATCCGTGCTTCCCTACCCCTACCAGGATTGTTTTAAACCCTAAGCATTTTGATGAGAAATACATATGGTACATAACATGGTACTAATTATGAGAGCAAACCAAAAATCACATTACACTTTGGCCTGTTCTGTGTTGTTTTGTGTCTTGTATCTGACAGCCGTGCTGAACTTTTTCCTATCCCTGTGAAAAAAAGTAAGAACGTGTGTATGCACACAAGTGGATTTTTAAGCTGAAAGCTTGGCAATACGATAATAAAGATGACATAGCGTCTGCCATTTCCAGCAATGTGGGCTGGAGATGGTTTCACACCGGGGCCTGAAGTGGCTGAACCCTGCTGCTAATTGATTAATGTCTGCTGCCATTGTCCGCAGTACCCTGCCCATTCAAAGACTATGTCTTTCTTTGACCTAAATAAATGGTTCAACGCGCTAATCCCAACAAAAGGGTTGCTTATGGCCCTAAACCCATTTATGGTGCTCAACTTCATGAATTACCTATTGATTAATCCTTTTAGTATATTGTTGGCTTTAAGATGAACAAAGCTGAGCTCGGGGCAGCGGGAGTTAATTCACAAGCCAGGTCACATACTCATAAGGTCGGAGTATGACTTGGTCTGATGGGTGCCTGAACTGGAAACCAAACCTCCAATGCTGTCTGTCATCCTCACACTTTGTTAATACGTGGCCTGAAAGTGTACTTTGCTGCCTGGAGACGAGCCATTTATTAGTCCTTTCCTGTTAGGACATAGGGTTTGAGTTGCTTGCAGAAAGTTTGGTATCACCATTTGTCTCTTACAACGGTACTTTACTCTTAAGTGTGCCTTCAGTGACACATTTAATTAAAAGTGTAACTTGCATGCCAATGTGGGAGACTCATACATGTTGCTAGAGTTTGTGGATCAGAGAGCCAGTACATTTGCCAGGAAAAGGGGAAGCATGGGTCATGCATGCTACAGTGTTCCCCATCAGGGGACCTGATTCATCCTCCTGCTTCCCTCTCTGCAGCATATCAGGTTGGGTTTTTGTACCAGCCTGTGCAGTTCTGCTGCCAGGGTAAACCTCACAGGAATACAGCATCTCCTCACCCCAGGGCAGCTGGGAAGGAGGAGGGGGATGCACCCCCCGTCTGAAGGGGCAGCTACAGCCCATCATTTATGAATTTACTTCTTTCTGATCCTTCTTTCAAAAATGTAGGTTTTAGGATTTTTTGAGCAAATATTCATGAAAACGTTTCTGCCTCTTGTAAGGTTTTGTAACATAATTCTGGGATGTGCAGTGTTAGCAAATAAAGAGAAGTAATAAAAATACTGCCCAAACACAGTCATTAAAGTCTGGCTATTGAAAGATCCTTAGCTGCCTTCAAGTGTTTTGTATCCTAGTCAATCAGTAATAGTCCATGTATTTTTTCCCTCCAGAAGTGGAAGAAATGAACAGTATTTGTTCACTGAAAATTTCATGGTTTGCTTTTTAAGGGAAGGAAATTTTTTTGATGGGTACCTACTAAAGTTAAGCTAGTGTAGTTTTGACATTGTTAGTGAGTAATAACAGTAGTTTTACAATATTATGCTTATTTTATGGAAATAATAAAAGATAAAAATTAATAATATATTACTAGTTTTTAGAATGCTTACACTTAGGATACTTGTTAATTATTTTTTTTTACTTGTAGCGTATACAAACCGGTATCTTAAAAGCATTTAATAACCCAACTACTAAGACGGCAGATGAAGAAACTAGAAAAAAAGTCAAAGGTATGCAACTCTTTATTGAAAACTTTTAAAAAAAACACAAGAGTCTTTAAGTAGGATTTTCTTCAGAACCGCCTATTGCAAACAGCAGTCCCGAAGTGTTTTAATTACCAGACTCTGTTCTGTGTTGCTCTGGTGCCACCTAGTGTGTACCTAAAGCGTGGAGGGCTTAGGATGTGCTGACTTGAATCTTTGTATCCAGGATAAAGGCTCCCATGGTATTAATAATGCAGCTTTTAATGATAGATAGGATTTGATTTCGTTTTATAAAGCAGCCTGCTTCATATCTGTTATATGGTCATAATTACTGTATCACTCAGAGGCCACTTCCCATAAACAAAACTGATTTCTGTCAGTTGACTGATACTTTGAGCACTCTAAATATGATTACAAAGTCAAAGTAGGCAGCTGTTTCTAAAGAAGGTGTATTTTTTTCAAAGTGAGAGTTTTTAATTTTTGTGTCTGTGTTTGTTTATTCAATAGTTCTGAACTGGGGAATTTTGTTTTAATTGAAGTCTCAGTGATTAAGATGTTTTGAAAGTCACCCTTCCCAAATCTGCAAAAGTTAAGGCATAGAGCTGTATTAGAACAGGCTTTTGTTTAATTTTTGAGAGTTTTATAATTGAAAAAAACATTTAGAAAGGGTGGCAACTGGTCTGCTACCCCCCTGTCTATATCAAGGCAATACAAGAGTATGTATGCAAAAGAAAATTGAGATTTTATTTAAAAGGCTTCTTTTTGAGAGATACAGTATTATTCTTCTGTTATATTAGGTGGGGAAGGGAAGGATAAAAGGGAACCTTCCACTAAAATATTCGTAAATGTTGAGATAGCACAGTATATGATGAATTAGTTATTGTATCATTGTATTGTGTTCAAAACATTTTGAGTATGTTTAAAATTGTGCTTTCATAATATATCTTGGAAAGAATTTTGTTGTACTTATAGTGTGGCATTGGATCTGTTATTTTTCACATTTAAAAAAGGCAATGTTTTTTCAGCATATGGAAGAGAGGGTGTGAAGATGAACTTCATAGATAGGATCTTTGTTGGTGAATTGACTAGCACTGTCATGTGTGAGGAATGTGAAAATGTAGGTATTCTGGAATTTGGTTTGATGTGGAATAGATCACATACTGGTTTGATTATGTTGTCTTGAAAGTATAAAATTGTGTTGCCAATTTTATACTTGTTTGTTTGTACAAACAAGACTTTATTGAAAGTTTCTCATTTGAAATGATTTCTTCCTTCTTAAAAGCATTATCCTCCCAAACCTAAGAAGAGGGGTCCTTTGAATTCAAAAAGGGTTCAAGTACTGGACTTGGTTTTACATCTGACTTAAGGCTGGAGGTTCCAAAATCTGTAATTGTATGTGTTATACCCCAATATTATTTGATATTTTTAAACGCCTGCCTATCTTAAAACATAAATCCTCCTGCCTGCCCTTCTGGGATATACCTGAAAATTGGGAATTACTGTGAATTAGTATGAGTGGGGAAATGCTAAAATTACTTCTTTCCCTTGAAGTATGTTTTATAATTAATGTAATAACACCAATGAACAGCATATTCCTTTCATAATTAATATTACTGACATTTCATCATAAATGCTTTCCATGATCCTTATAATTTTCTTTAAGTTTGAAAGAGAAAAATCTTATTTGCATGACTTTTCTAATTGAATGTTACATTTGTGTTTGGTTTAAAACATTTTGTTTCATATTATAGAGATTAAGTAAATTAATCAATTTGAAAAATTAAGCACAGTCCTGCAGTGCCAGGTGAACTTACCCATGTGTGATGTTTAAATTATACTTCAGTGTGCTACTAGTATCAATGAAGAACTTTGACTATATGAAAAATAGAGGTTGTATGTATTTTGCATGTCTCATTTATTTCTGTTGGATTCTTATATTCTGCCTGCCCAGGACTTGGGAATTTGCCAGCTGTAGCTCTTTGAGGAAGAGTTTAGCATTCGTTTTCCTTTGCACACTGGCAGGATATTCTTGATTCATGTTTTTCACGCAAACTGACACTTTAGAGGAACCCCTGTTTGAACATCGCTCCTCAGGCACTCAGTCACCATAGTTGCAATGCTTTTGATCTCTTTTATTGCTTTACTGGAACCTAAACCATCCCAATTCCCTCGCACAACAGGTAAAAATAAGCCTGCAGTCCATATCAAATGTCACAGGTGGAAGACAGGGTCACATATACAAGAGAAGGGACAAGGCGACAGTAATTGAGGGCATGACTGTGTTCAGTGACTTAAATGTACAACATGAGTTTTACTTTTTTTTTTTGAAGGTTTTGTTTTTCACAGTCTTTCCAGAGGTAAGATAAGTCAGTTTTGGAAGGAATTTGAGAACAGCAAGGGAGAAAGCTTAAGGAACTTAGTGATAAAGGTAGATGGAAAGTGTTGAAAGAGGTTGTCTTTAGGTATGCTTTACAAGGTATTTCCAGCTTATAGATGGCAAGATACAACCTCAGTACAAAAATGAAAGGTTTTTTTTTTTCTTCAGTCCCCTTCTCCCCAGTAATTTGATTTATTTTAACAATACTAGAGTATATTATGGTGTGAAAAAAAAATCTAACAAAGCTTTAGGCAGCAACCAGTAAGAGTGACTTAATCTTATCTGAGGCGTGAGGTCAGAACTTGTCACCTTCTCTAACCGGTCCCTGCTGTGTAACACTGTACAGGGTCAAACGCCTGTGCAGAAGTGTCCAGAATCAGGAAATTATAACAGGCAGCTTTCTGCAAAATTATACCACAAAGACCCATGTGACTTGAAAATCTGTCTGAAGCTCAGAGAAACTGAGCATCACACTGCTACACTCAGTTGATGCCCAGGTGAATGGCCTTGCCCTTTGTGTCTGTATGCTGAAACTTGATGCAGTGTTAGAAAGAAAATTAGAGCTAACTTAATAAAATTTAAAAAACATTAGTGGGAAGTTCTTCATTCTAGTTTGATACATCTGCTAATTAGCTTTTTGTATAGTTTCTGATAATACATTGATTAAATAAAGGGAGCTATGTGCCAAACCTGTGTAATGTTCTTTGTGTTTAAATGCACTTTCTCTTTTTCTTCAAGATTTCAACAGTAAAAGAACCTTTCATTGATCTTTCACTTCCTATAATAGAAGAGAGGGTAAGAAACAGAATATGTAATAAGTAACCATTGCTTCCAGTGGATTGTTTTTACATACCTTTATGAAGAGATTAATGCATATACACAGAGTTTTGATTTCAAGCCTGAAAATGTAACCTTGTCTGTAAATGTGTGTACTGTCATACATCTGCTCATTATCTTACTTTCTTGGTATACACAGACATACTATGTCTTCAGTGAATATATTTTTTAATTAGTCCAAACTTGGACCAAATGATCATGCTAATTTACAGAATATATAGGTCTGGGATTATCTTAATTTAGTAGGATATATTTATATGAACAGAGTGATTATAAACAATTTTTTGGAGGTCCAGGAGGTTAGATTCTAGCCTATTGGTTTGCATCTAGAGAACTTGAGTCCCTTGGTGTCTCAGTTTAAAAGAAAACTAAGATGTCTGTTGGACTAGGAAGGAGGCCTCTTCCCAAAAACCACTGTACCCTTAGAAATTAAGACTTTAATCAAAAAATATATAGAAATATATAGAAAAGGATAACAGTTCTTTACTGCAAAAATATGTATATAACCAAAACCAGAGCGGAACAAACAGCAACACGGTAACGAGCATTTTCAAACAAATCCAGTCCTGTCTCTGCCCCCCTTCAGTGCAGCTGTATTTACAGAGAGTGGGAGGCGATGCCGCGGCTCGGGAGGCAGTGGCCGTGAATGTCACTCACGGGCTCCGGCCAGGCAAAGACGGAGGGCAGGGAGATGTGCTGGTCGGCCCTCAAGGAGCCTGTACCAAATCCAGATAGCGGTGACTGTTCTCTCTGAAGAACAGCACAGGGCATGTGGAGTAGGGGGACCGAGCCAGGGGAGCTCCTTCCAAGTGCTTCCACCAGCCCAGCAAATGGTGGCTGGCACACAAAGCAACCGGAGAAGAGAAGTGTAGCAAAAACCTGGAAAAACCTCTCTCCACCCTGCCCCATTTCCCCCAGTCCTCTCCCCAGCCATTTTGTTGTAATGCAAAGCTATCAGCCATCCCTTTGCTTTGCTATTAGACACTTAGATGGCTTTGGGAGCAGGTAGTGGGGAATTGGGCTTCCACAAGCCATCTGTCCTAACCTCCAAATCCCAAACCACAGTGTTGGCAAGGAACAGACAAAAAAAAATTCCATTAAAGATTTTGAAACTATAACACTTGTGCTGGAGTTATAAGACAGTGTAAAAATGGATATTGGAATATGTTTATTCTGTGTTTTCAGCATTTCACAAAATGCCTCCATTAGGTGCAGAGGAACTGTGTTCCTTTGGAGGTGTGTACTCTGGTTTTGGGGTTTTCATTTGTGAGAGTGGGGGTGAGTTGGGAGTGGTTTTTCCCCTGTCCCACATACATTCATCTATACTTAAGAGAGAGTATTTAATGTAACATTTATTTCTCTGTAAAATGTATTCTCCAAACACCAGTGTTTTCTCATAAATTCGTATTTGTCAGTGCACTGGGTGCAGAGCCTTGCAAGGAGTTAAAGCTTTAAGAGTATGTGTATCTGGGCTCTTGTGGTTCCTGGTTCACCTGTGTAATGTGGGTCCTCTTTGGGAATTTCAGTGGGCGTTTAGCAGTTGCTGCACTTAGTTGAGGATGGGCATTACTTTAGGATTGCTGCTTTCCTTAGCAGTTGAGACACGCTGCTGCCAGTAACGTGATGGGGAGCATGTGGGAGCTCCTCCATCATGGCATAAGGTTGTTGGTTTCACCGGACTGACTTATGGGGAGCTGTGTCCCCTATGATTAAGTCACGTCTTGTACAGCCACACATGTCCTTACACAATAGTAGAATAGATTATTTTGCATTGTATTTTGTACAGGAATTTTGTATAATTCCTATTCCTTTTGCTTTTCAGTTGATCCTTCAAAGACATTGACAGTGAGTTTATGATTAAAAAAAATTAGAAAGTAGTCTTATATCACAATTCAGGGGTCAGCTAATTAGTTTTATGTAGGTCAACCTTTTCTAAAGTAAAGGAAAAAACCCCACTACATTCATCTTTTCTGTAGGTTGCAAAGAAATACAAAATCAATGTATTGCCTTCCCTAATTTCCTGTCTAATTTCTTAGGTTGCAAAACCTGTGCCTTTGGGAAGAACAGGTAAAGGTAAAAGTGTACAGGAGGCAGATCTTGGTCAGTATAACTGTTCTTCTATCAGTACACTGAATAATCAACCCAAAATTGTCAAGAAACACACTTTAACAAAAGATAAGGTAAGAACTTAAATACATTAACCAGTCATTTTGAGTTTATTCTGAAGTTTCTAGGGCAAGTGGGAATTCCTAGGGAATTTGGATACCTATCAGTGGTGGGTTTTTTGTATACATGTTGCTGACATAGACTTGTTTTAAAATATTTAGGTCATTATTAGAAGCACGAGAAATGACAGTCATTGGTAACCACTTAGTCTTCAGTTACAGGGTTTCATTTGTAAGGAAAAAAAATCTGCAAGCTAGTTTCAATTCATGTTGATTTTGGGACAATTGCAGGAGTTTTTGCCCTGCTGGAGACCATAAAAACTCTCTGGAATCAGGTCCTAACACATTAAATACATGTGAATAAAAAATACAACAGAAATACCAAATAAAAGAATGATAGAAGAGAATGAGACAGAAGTAGAAAAAGGACATGCAAGTAGAAACAAAGGAAAGGATGGAAAGAAGTAGTGCAGAAACTGACTGTTGTAGGAGAAAAGGTCTGCAGCTCAGACTGTTGAGGTGAATGGAAGGATTCCCACTAGCACCACTGGAATTTTGATCTACTTCAAATCAAGAAAAATTAAAAGGGAAGGAAAGTTGCTAATTTCCTTTGGGAAGTAGCCAAAAAAAAGAAGGAAAGAAAAGAATCATAAACATTTCACCCCAAATCACCTAAAATTATAGCAGCTCTATGTTTGTTTTGTTCTTTTTATCTAAAGGAGTAGTTTTCTGTGGCAGCGACCTTTTTCTTTCTTCTTGCAGTCTTGATTAAAAAAAATTCAACTTCAGGTAATATACAAATTAGGGAACATTGTACAAGGGATGCTTTAGTTAATTCTACAAGTTCCTATAAAGTGAGCTGAACTTTATTCTGAAGCTGCTCATCGACTAAGGCCTCAGATGGGAGGCCAGGGGACTAGCTAAAACTGGAGAACCTTTTAGAAGCTTAAATTAGATTAAGTGAATACCACTTCAAATGTGCCATCCATAGCTGTCTCAAAGTGAGAGTAATTAGTTGTGGGACGTATTGATCTCACAGTAAGTATAATGCTCTTAGCTGACTGGGATGTAGGTTTCTAATCCTAAATTAGTTTAAAAAGATCTTAAGGAAATCAACTAGCTTAAACATATGAGAGTTACAGAATACAAAACAGTAAAAAAAAAATCCAATAATTTTCTTTGAATTTGTCATATTTCTAAAGGTATGTTAGATTACAAATCTGTTTTCTGTTTCTGCCCTCTATTACTGAAATAATAATGTCATAATTTACAGAACCAATTGAACCATGAGAGACGGCTTGCCAGAAAAGCTTCCTCAAAGGAAGAGGAAAGAAGTCCTGTTATCATGCAGGAGAAAACCAAAAAGCTTGAGCTGGAAGGTAGCTCTGGTGCCCTGTACTCCAAAGACACAACTGGTGACTCGGCTGTCAATGGGAGTCAGACGGAGGGCAGTGAGAAGGAAGCCAGCCGCTCCGAAAGCAGCTTTGATGCAGACAGTGAAGCCTCAGAAAGCGAAAGTGCTTCTAAGCAAGCAACTTTGAGCACGTCCAGCAACACGTCTGGTTTGCACATCAACCACAGAAATGTTAAAATGCCGCACAAGCCAAGTGACAGTAATGAAGAGGTGATTTCCAGTGCCATATCCAAACTTGGCTTCTGTGATCCTATAAATGAAGATAAAAAATCAAGCCGTGGAGATCCTGCATTAGGCTTATCAAATAATTCCATGTTCTCAGTAGACAAATCCTCACTATCCCAAAACCCTCAAAATGCTTTCCAGACGCTTTCCCAAAGCTACACAACTAGCTCAAAGGAATGTTCTGTTCAGTCCTGCCTTTACCAGTTCACCTCTGTGGAGCTCTTAATGGGGAACAACAAGCTTTTATGTGAGAGCTGCACAGAAAGGAAACAGAAGTATCAGAAGAAAACCAACTCCACAGGTAAAGTGCTTGTACCTCTCTGGAAAATTTAAAGCATTGCCTTCCAAAACTTCTGTGCTCCCTGCTGGTCCATTGCTCCAGCATGTTGCTCCCCACTTTGTGGCTAAATAGAAAATGTCTCCCCAAGCAGAACTTGCTTGTAACAACTCAAAACTTCATCAGGCAATGGCAACAACACTAAATTTTGTATTAGAACATAAATGTAGATGTAACATAGAATTTATTTTGCATCTTTATTCTATCTAAGATAAAGAATTTAAAGATGACCATAAGCTGAATATGTGCATTGTTGGATACTCATCTTTATTGCTGTTTCTGTTCCTTACAATCCTCAAAGCTTTGAAATAAGTGCAGTAATATTCAGCCCCAGTCGCTTATGTACTCAGGGAAGTATTGTAATTAAGTGTGGAAAAGTGGCAAAAAAAGACACTTGTAATAAAGGGAGGGAAAAAAACTTCCAAAGATTTGTCAGAATGGAGATGAGAGAGAACTACCTTCTTGTGACAATGTTTTCCTCAATGTTTGTATAGGCCAAGCAGACCATTAGAGTTCACTGAGTTAGAAAAACAAAAACTTTTTCAAAGGACTGGAGGATTTTTTTTTTAATGTGTGTAGACATTAAGAAGGATAAAAAAATGAAGCTCTTGTGATTATTTGTAAATAAAATATAAAGAGAGGTCTTATAGTAACAAAAAATCTGCCTATTTGCTACGCATGTATAGATATCTGGAGAGATACAAGTTAATCAGGAGTAAATTCAGAAAAATTAATCTAAACATAGTATTTATAATCATTCCGTTATCATCATTGGACTGTAAGTGCTATATAAATAATACTTTGGTTCCATAGGCACCATGAAAGATAGAAAAGAAAAATCAATTTACAACTAATCTTTATTTATTTTTTCCTTCTAAAACAAAAGATGTAAGAAGTCACTTACTTTTACATTAAATACTCCGTTCTACCTCAAATGAAATACTTTCCTTTGAATGTGCATAAAACTAGTAAATTAATTAATTTTTTCAGCAAAAATAAATGCTGATGGCATGTTCCCTTTTACTGTGTAGCTAACCCCCAAGCTACTTTTGGTAAGAGCCCTGTGTTCAGTGCCCTTGGCACCATATGGGGACTGGAGTCCTCATATCATAATCCTGCCAGCAGGTTATGAGGCATCCTGAAGCAGACAGCCCTCCTCAGACCTTTCTCTTAGAGATGTATGAAGTATGTAGTCATTTGGAAAAAACTGAATAATAGAAAATTAAACTCTTAGTGATTAGCACATTAGCATAGATAAAGAGACCTGTGCCTTGCAGTTTTGGTCCAGGGATCATCCATTTATTTCAGGTTTTAACAGGAAAGTTGGATGCTATAGTAACAGACAATGTAGGTATCTCAGTGTGCAAGCTGACCTAGATAGTGTACAGGCTTCCAATTTTTGATCTGATTTGCACAAGACTCGCTAAAATAATGCTCAGATTTGGCAGATTATGTTTATTAATAAGTAGAAAAATCAGAAAATATTTTTGCTACTCCACAAAATTTCCCTTGTGTTTTATGTAACAAGTACAAAACCATTGCAACATAGATCTATTCTGTCAGATGTTTAAAAAATACTTCAAAAATGCCAGTGACTGCCTTCACTTTACAAATTATTTTGACACTCATAAATACAGAAAAGAAAACGGAAGGTGTCTACACAAATGCTCGGAAACAGCTTCTGATTTCTTCGGTTCCTGCTATTCTTATTCTCCACCTGAAAAGATTCCACCAGGTAAGAGGCCAAAATGCTCTTGTACATTCCTCTGCCCCACTGGTGGGACAGGCAGTTCTCTAAGTGTTGTTGTGCATAGTGATACTGGCTTTTCATATGGAGACCAGGTGGAACCACTATTTGAAACATGATTATGTTTTTGTGATTGTTGTAACACCGTCAGAGTACAATTAGCCATTCAGATGTATCCAGGGAAACCTCTTACATGTCTGTCATGCTTATATGAAGCAGGCACTGTACTGAAACATAACAAGGAATGTTTCAGTCGGTTACAATCTTAGTCTTGGATTTGGTTAATTTTAATAGTATACTGATACATCTTAGCTTTGAAAAGCTTCCTAGTAAAAATGTATATTTTAAAGTATTTTTTTTTCTTTTCTTTTGAAGGCTGGTTTGAGTCTACGGAAAGTAAACAGGCATGTGGATTTCCCACTGATTTTAGATTTAGCACCATTTTGTGCTGCATCCTGCAAGGTACCCGTTTCAAATCTTTATTTTTATCGTACTTCAATGGTTGGTGTCCTGACCACAAGTAAAACTGGATTGATGATGATTATGATTCCTTCCTTTTCTAGCAAAATTAGAGTGAATTTTTCATATAGTGTCTTGAGATCAGAATTGTAACTATTTGCAATTCCATTCATATCAAGAGTATCACAGATGTTAACCAGTATTATAGTTAAGCTATGGTGCCCTGATGGTGTTAGTGTATCTAACAACATTAAGGACAAGAATTACTGCTTTCATGGTAAATAAATTCAACGAATAAGATTACTGCATATTTGTAATAGATGTATTTCACCACTGGAAATGCTGTAGATGTCTGTTTTCTTCTTTTGAAGTAATCCTGTTGATAGCTAGTTAAGGTGCCTGTAAAATTCATTGTGAAATAATTCACCTTTGTTTTCTGTGTTTCTGGGGATGTAGAATGTTACAGATGGTGCAAGAGTGCTATATAGCCTTTATGGAATTGTGGAGCACAGTGGGTCAATGAGAGGTGGTCATTATGCGGCCTACGTGAAAGTCAGGACATCCTCCAAGAAATTACTAGAGCACATTTCTACCACTAAAAATGTTCTGGGTATGTACAAACAGATAATCCTTTCCCTCTGTAAAACCAAAGGCAAGGACTGTCTACAGGGATTTATAGCAAATAATATTTTAGCTCAGACTGTTCTGTGATTTTTAGGGAAGTTGTAGAAACCCCATCCCCGGAAGTGTCCAAGGACAGGTTGGATGGAGCTCTGAGAAACCTGGTCTAGTGGGAGGTGTCCCTGCAGGGGGTTTGGACTAGACGATCTTTAAGGTCCCTTCCAATCCAAATCAACCTATGATTCTATGAATTATTCTTTCTTTGTTGCACCCAGTACATGACCTGCTTCTGCTATTAATTCCACATAGAGCTGAGGGAATAATGGAATTCCAATTCAGTTATTAAACAGAGAATTGATAGAAAGCTCTCCTGTCTTTCCTAGTCAAAATAATACATCCAGATGAACAGTTGTGCCTGGTAAAATGTAATTATTTGACATATTTGGTATTTGAAAATGTTTTAGTACAAGAGTCAAATCATGACATTAAATTATATTTTCTGAATATATAGGTATTTTATTTATCTTAGGATTGGAATTTTTTTAATGCTTAAAAATCTGGAATCTGCTGGTTTAATGTGAACAGCAAGAAGCTTTTTCATGGAGGATACAAGGTCTGGTGTAGTGTTTCTGTTGGTATTTTGAGAACAGCACACTAGTTCTTACTAATATCTTTTGGATATGCAGAATGAAATAAGATTCCAAGATAGAATCTGTTAGTGAAATATTTATTGGGGAAAGAATATGTTAAGCTGTCCAAGTTAGGTAAATGTATTTATTATTTCCCTTCTTGAGGGGGAGTGACAACCAAACATAACCCTGTTTATACTATGTGGTATCACTTTGCATTTGAAGCTCATTTCCCAGAAAGACAATTTTTTACATTATTTTTGAAACTGAAGTTTCCTTCAGTTTTATGTTTGTCTTGCAATGATTATTAGAACAGATTAGACCTTTCTGTGTTTTTAATTTTGCACTGGTTCAGCTTTTGAAATACGATTTTTTCTTATGTCAGAACTGGTTGTGTTCTAGTATAACTTACTGTTGGAACTCAGCAAGTTGTCCCTGAAATGTCTAAGGCTTCCTAAAAAATATATGAAAAAAGCCATGGCAGCATGTATTTGCAAGCATTGTTTTCTTACACTACTCTTTGACATGTAAATTTCAAACTATCAATAGTAGACTGCATCTAAGTTATGAATTATTCTTGTGGGTTAGAAGCTTCTCTTGCTATTTGAAATATTCACTGTATTTGTTTGATGATGACTTTAAAGATAAGAAACAACTTCTTTTGCTTCTGCATTGCAGGTTTAAAAGAAGCCATGGGAGCATCAGGAGGACAGTGGGTGTATGTTAGTGATGCCCACGTTCAGATGGTTCCGGAATCAAGAGTACTAAATGCACAAGCATATCTACTTTTTTATGAAAGATTATTACTATAATTCTTAACAATTTTATTTCAAAAATGATAGCAGTTACTTAGTTTATCTTATTTAAAGCTGCAGTGGTAAGAGTACCTGTAAATATTGTGCCTTTATCTTGTAGAGAATTTATTATGTGTTGGCTCTGAAGTTCAGTCAAGCTATTATAAATACCTGAATGGTTCTCTTAAAGTATGCACTTTGCCAAACAATTAAAATCCCTGGGTTCATTAAAATACAGTACCTTTAGAATGTAAGATGATGTTCTATCCTACTGAGGTCTAAGGAAAGTTTGGTTTTGATTATAATAAAGATAAGCTTTCGCCCATAGTTCTAAAACAGTTGAGAATAGAAGTACTGATAGCATTAAGTGCCCAGATTTGCTGGTATACAGTAATAGTACAAAGTATTTCAGTTTTCTGTGATCTAGTCCAGACCCTTCCCATCACTGGGTTGGATGTCAACTATTAAGATTTCTGCAAACAAGAACCTGCCAAATCATGTCTCTTCTGCATTTAGCAATTGGAAAGCGAAGTCCTTCCAGAATGGAGTAACAACAGCTGTCTCTGGGTAATACTTCAGTGCACTTTCCCAGTAAGAGCTGGGAAAAGACGACTTCTACAAAGTGACAGTGAATCCTCACATACCCAGTACCCTTTCAGCTGTCTCCAACTGGCACTGGTAGAGCAATGTGTTCCTGTTTCAGTATAAATATATACTTAGTGTGCATATGTATATCCTCTGAGATATATACACACACCATAAATCCATCAATATATATTGTCATTCTGCCTAGTAGGAAAGTGATTTGCAAACACTTCTGTATTTAGTAATTTTTCGACTTCATAACTATGACAATGTACAGCATATAAGCTTGTATATGTACGGAGTTTAAGCATAATTCAGTAAATTCTGTTAATTTTGGCTCCAAACATGAATTTGTTTATCTGTTCCTGAATACTTTTCTCACAGGAGTAATAAACTATAAATTATTTTTGCACTGTGTGTGTGAGTTGGACAGTAAATGATACCTTTTGCCCTCTGATACATGTCTGGACTTCCTTTTGTCAGCTTTGGGGGACAGCAGGTGTCCTAGTGGCAACTGGTTTCTGTAGAGTGTTTGACTGCCCTAGTTTCAGTTGTTACTTCTTTTGGTAATTTCTCATTTCCATCCTAGAGGGTAATGAATACATTTGAAGGTCAAGATCTGATCACCACTTTGAAGTTATGTGGTAATTAATTTATTTAATAAGCAGTTACTTAAATACAAATTACTTCTGTAACAGTTCCATCCTGTTTGACTTGCTCTTTGGTATAGAAAAAACTATGTTTATTTCTGCTTACTGTTTTCATTATGGAAATGTGGGCTTTTCATGAAAAAGCATGCTGTCCCTATTAATACCTCTCCCATGTGTTGTCATGCCTACCTGCCTGACTTTCCTGTTCTCTAGTTCAGTTTCAGAGCTTTACCCCACCTGCATTCACTCTTTTGCATAAGAAAACAGCACAGCCTGCCACAGCTGCATTTGCTCAGACTGCTGAGGTAGATTTTACAGTCACATTACTTGCACATCCTTGTTGCAGGCACTAAGGATTGTTAGGCCATACAACTGATAATGGAGTCAGCCGCTGGTTGCAAAGGATTTTATTTTCCAAAGGAGAGCTCCTTTGGTTAGGTCAAAATTAGATTATGTGTTTTGGCCAAAACAGTAATTTTTTCCTTCCACAAATTAAAATTGTTTCAGTCTACCCAAAAGCAGTAAAACTCAGAGAAACCAAGCAGTCAGCTTTAGCCATCTGTATTCCAGCTAACCACATCTTAACCTGAGTCTGCATACGTAAGAAAGAAAGAAAAACAATGTTTAGATGAGAGTTGGTTGAAGTACCTTAACTCTCTTTTAGGTCCTTATCTTCCCATACCCTTCATCCACCTACACACACCTTCCTCCTCATTGTATACAACTGATCAAAACTCAGAATTAGTTCTGGGCAACAGTGATAGCAACTAAATTTCATTCTGTTACATAATCTTGCTAGGGGAACATAGATGCAGTGATTTCCTCCACCCTAAAACAGACAGACTGACCAGCTAAGGCCTGACATTACTCATTTTGCTGACTTGTATAAAATTAATGAACTTAAGTACCTGTATTAATTTCCTGCTCTTAAGCCTAGAACTACCTCCCTAGACTGCGAAAGTAGGAGAGAAACAGAACAAGGTTCTTAACCTGTTACTTCTTATTTTTAATGCTATTTTCAGGAAATTCTTGGGGTCTTCACTTCTGTTTAACTGGAGTTTACAGACTGTTTGGACGACTGAGATTTTCCCAAGTGGACATACTGAGTAGGATGCCATAAAAGATGCTGGCAAGATTGTCTCATTAACAGTCAGGGAACATTTCCTTGTACTACGGTATTTTATAAAACATGGAGAGAAAGTGACATGAAAAAAACCCAATGCCTTTATCCAAGATAACCATCATTGTTCCTCCTGGATGAGGTTTTCTGAGTTGAAAGGAAAACTGTGTTAGCAGAAACTAGTAAGTTCAGAGTCAGGAACCAGTATGAAACTATTATAGAAGGAAGTATTCTCTAAAAATGAGGGCAATAGGTGAAGTTATGCCTTCAAAATGAAAAAAATGATGACTAATGCAAGATGTCATGCACAATTTTAGATGCAAGTCACAGTGTGCTTTAAGACATAGGTTTGGGAGTTTTTTGGTGTAAAATTTGGCTCCAAAGATTGTACATAGATATGCATATTTAAGGCAATATAATTCCGTATCAGGAATTGCAAGAGAAGCTCAGAGCATTCTGGGAAAAGAGGGGTGTACATCCTGTGTGTACTAGAATGTTAAATATGATTCTGTAGTCTAGGAACTTGCAGTTTCTTGCAACAGCTAGATGTGTGCACACTACTGAAAAGCTATGTGTTTTCAGGATTTAAGTGAAGGATTTGAAAGTTTAAAACTCTCCTTAAAATATCTAATGTTACCAACCAAAAATATTTTCAGGCCCACAGCATCTGCTCTTACAGGGCAACACCATACTTTTGTGGTCCCCCACCCTGAGAAACTGCAGTAGCCTGCATCTTCTTATGGAATAGCTTAGGAATGGCTCTCTCTTCATACCACCCCTCTCTTCCCAAGGGCACTGCTGTTTATCTTCATCAGCCTCATCTGTTCTTTCTGTTTTCAGCGTCTCCGTAAGTTTCTCTGTCAATGTATTTCCTTTCATTGATCCTTAACCATAATCTAGTGGTTCCCAGTCCCATCACTTGTGTTCTGTGAACTCACAAGGCTCTTACAAGAAGAGCTACTGTAGTTGTAGTCTGGCCTGTCCCTACAACCACACTGGCTCTGCCTACAGACAACTGAGAACAGCTGTGACTCCTGAGCAGCTCTCTGTGATCAGTCACAAGCCAGTGCCTTTAAAACAATGAGAAAGAATGCAAGTTAAATATTTTCTCACTCATCAGTAAGTAAACCTCATTTATGGAAAGTACTTGATTTGTATAAGGACAATTGGAATGCCTTACAAAAGTTTCCCCACAACAAAGGCATCAACATAGACTTCTGCATCAACTAAGGAGTTAGTACAGATTATAAGTATTTTTTCCTCAGAAAAAACTTGGTTATCTTTGTATTTATGTATAATTTATGCCAAATGTGGCAAAAAGTGATGGGAAATTTTATTATACTAACCTATCTACACCAATACGTGTAGAGACATCATGTTTGCATAAGTCTATTCTCCTAAGACAGGGCTACAAATAGTGGTGAAGGAAAAACAAACAAACCCTGAACTTTGCTACCCAAAATGTACACACTGTAATCGCCTTTGTCTAGAAAATGAAATCCATGCAGTCTGCCAAACCTTTCTCCCTTTCCCCATCTGCACCCTCTGTGTGTATCAATGAAGTGCTCTTGCTTATGGATTTCAAGTGGTAGCAGGTGAGAGTGGTTTATAAATTCATTAAAAGGCTGAAATATCTTAACTTCACCATTTGCTTCTCTTTGGACTTCTTTTTTATACTAACACAAACTGAATCATAAGGGACCATGAAATTAATGCATCTACATTCTCAAACCATTATAAAAATCTTACTTGAACATATTGGTAACAAAATAGGATTTGAAAAGGAATAATTTCTTGAGGAGAAGCTCTAAGATGTATTAAAATGGGAACAAAGCAGTTGAATACAACTCTTCTGTTAGAAAAAATTAACAAATCCAACCTCAGAAAACAGCTTTACAGCAGCCCTTATTAAACAAAAATTTAATACTCCTCAGTTTTCAATAGCTGGACGCTCTTCTGCTGTACCCTGTACACATTTATGCATATGTAGAACAAGTTATATATGTGTGTGCAAGAAATGCCACTAATTTTCAGTAGAACCATTTCAGTTTAATTATTTTAGAATGGATTACTGTTTCTTCTGTATCTTTACCATATCTTAGGCTGTCATTTTGCCAGCTGTTGTGACTGCTTGTACCTCTCCCATTGCTGTATAAACAAACTGCAGAAATGGTGGCAAAGTGATTATTCAAAATTATTCATAATCTATTTTTTGCGTGAAGTGAGATTATAAAATGTATTTTCAGATGGATGTCTGTCAGTGCAAGTCAAAGCACTTCCCTTGCACAAGATTATATAGAGGTGAAGTTTTATGTTACAGCATTTGCAATGCATTGCAACTACTTCAAGGCTACGTGGTATACATTCCACTATAAACTTACAAATACTTCTGTCTTCATGGATAGCAGTAGAAAAACTTTTTAAGTGTCAAGAATGTTTCTTACATCTATGGCAGCTTCCAGTATTTTTCTAGTACTGCTTTTAAAAGAAAAGTGTTTGCTTTGAGTATGTTTATGACTTTTTAACAATTACCTCATTTCTTTGCCAGGTCGTGTGATTTTTTGGTTTTGAGCAGTGGAATCTGGGGATCATTGTAGTGAACTCTGTAAGGAAACCCCCATGTCGATGGCTGCCATTTCCTGTTTAGCCATTCCACAAAGCTGAGTTCTGATTCTGCTGTCATTTATGCATAGGAATAATCCCTGATACGTTCATGTATGCCTGCACTTTTACAAAAGACAATCCAAGTAATAAAAACCCCCAAACCCTGTTGCTAAGTCCAAAATGCTCGTGAGCAATAAATCAAGCATGTTAAAATTTTCATCTTGTTTTCATTGATTTCCTTTTGTTCATATGTTCGAACCAGTAGCCTGACTCTGCTCTGCAGGTATTTAAATAACAAATAGTAGTTTTAGAATGTTACTACAGTACTGATACATGGTACATTTTATTTGTAGATTTCTAATTCCAGATATTACTAAGTAACCCGGGTCCTACGCAAACTGTATTTAAAAATCAAATACTAGTCTGATCAGCTTTTCAGTCTATCCCAGGGGCTTTAACAAGTTTCTCAGAGTAAATCTGCCATTTCTCCTCTCTTCGTTTTGTCTTGTCCCCTGTTAGATGCCATTTGACAGACCTGGACTAAAACACGCCGTTTGGGAAGGTGTGTTGTGACAGGCTGTCTGCTGTGCACCCGCGTCGATGTCCGCCAGCCCTGCCCGCAGAGCCCGGGCCCGGCTTTGGCTGACAGGGAGGGTTCCAGCAGGTCTTCCCGTAAAAGTTAGTTCGGATATTCACAGTAAGGTCCCTGGGAGACTTAGGCTGCCCCACGATCCCGCAGACAGACAGGCTGCTGTTCCCGGGAATGCCGGCACTGCAGCTGTGACACCGGAGGCGCTGGAGTGGTTCAGTGCGGGTCACCGCCGGGGCTCCGCCCGCCTGCACCCTCACACACCGGCTTCCCGCACTCCCCGCCCCGCGCTGGGAGCACGGCTCCGAGGCAGGAGCCCCGTTCCCATTCCCGTTCCCGTTCCCATTCCCATTCCCATTCCCGTCCCCGCCTCCCGCCCC
>VXBX01000100.1:804077-853466 GCA_013400415.1 Scytalopus superciliaris
GGGACCCCCCATGGCCCCCCCGGCGGGGCTCGGGTCGGGCCCGCACTGCGCATGCCCCGCGGGATTCCGGGATTCCGCGATTCCGGGATGCTGGGAGCGCGGCCCGGCCGCGCGGGAGCGGAGGGTCTGCCTGGCTGGCCGGGAGCGCGGCTGGGGAGGCAGCGGGTGCGCCGGGGCTTGGCCCTGTCAGCGACCCCGCCGCTGCGGGGGAATGGGCCCCTGGGGCGCTTGTGCTGTTTCAGGGGCTTCGTGGCCCTTCCTGTGAATTCGTTCCACTGGAGGGCTCCAGAGAACTAAAATGAACAATATCCTCACACGCAGCAGCATTTTAAAGATATCTGAACCTGGTTCAGTAGCTTGGCATACGCAGGGGGTGGTTTTAAATGGATCCTCAAACAGACCATGGGTTTGGAAGACTTTTTGTTTTCAGCACTTCACGCGGGTTCTCCATACTTCTTAAGACAACACCAGAAAGTTGTTGAAGTGAAGTTTGATGGGATGTGCTGGAGATGGGGCCACAGAAATGGTCAGAGTGGTGGAAACTCTCTCCTTTGGAGACAGGCAGTGAGAATTGGGATTGTTCATCCTGGAGAAGTGAAGGCTCTGGGGACGCCTTATTGGGGCCTTTCAGTACCTAAGGGGGCCTATAAGAAAGATGGGGAAAGACTTGTTACCAGGGCCCAGGACAAGGGGCAACAGTTTTAAACCAAAATATGGCTTTAGACTGGATATAAGGAAGAAATTTTTTATAACAGTGGTGAGAGAGTGGAACAGATTTTCCAGAGAAGTTGTACATGCCCCATGATTGGAAATACTCAAGATCAGGTTGGACAGAGCTTTCAGCAACCTTGTTTCGTGCAAGATGTTGGACTGGATGGTCTTTGAAGGTCCTTTCCAATCCAGACCATTGGCTCATTCTATGATGGGCTACCCCAGCTGAAATTTACCAAGTTTCTGTAGCAAATTACAGAGTATTCAGGCATCTTGGTCTTGTTAATTTCTTCTCTTACAGTTACACTTGTAAACGTTTTGAAGGAAACAGTCTTTATTGGAAGGTGTGGGAGCACGTGTTGCCCTGAAGGATTTGTTTTAAGGCAAAGGGTCAGTTACCTTTCAAAGATGGGCAGTGGTGGCCTTCAAAACATAAGGCATGTCTGCCAGCAGACAGTATTCAAAGATGATTTTGCAAAGACAGGGCTACAATGCCAGTACAGCCAAACAGCCTTATTGTTGGTAGGAATTAGAAACCCCTTTTGAATTTTGAAGTCAGGCTGCACTAAAGATGGTGCCTCTCATGGGGGTGACAGATGCTGCAGCTCCCCTGACTGTGGAACAGAGGACTGAGAGCCTTGGCTTTGTCCAGAGACAAGTCAGTAGGATCACTGACCATTCAATGACAAATCAGAAGATGAGCCTTCTGAGTTCTGTATTGTTTGGTACAGCAGTAAATCTGTTACCTCTGCTATTATGCCATTACAAGACTTCCTGTATTGTCCTTGTCCCATGGGACATGCAAACTCCTGCTCTGGTAGGAGTGGTTTCTCCTCTTTTGGGCTCATGTGGACTCTTAAGCCCTACAACACGTACATATCACAGTTCTGCATTTTTTGGGAGGATAGCTCATCTTACAAGCTGTAGTGGTATCCACATTTGACTTTCAGTTAGGTGCAGGACTGTGCAAAGATACTGTGGAGTATCCAGTCTCGCTTCTTTTCATGACTGAGGTACAGGATGATCGTAAGTCTGCCTTTGGTGGCAAATAATATTGTGGGTGGGTGTTACTAAGCGTTCTGACTTTCATCACTAGCTGATCCCTCTTCATTAAGTGGTAACTGTATTTGTCATTGGGGGCAATACCTGCTCGTGACCAGTGAGGAATAGTTTGCTTATTTTGTTACTGGTACTATAAATTTTTTGTGCAGAGCATGTTCATCGTGGAGGAAGTTGCAGATGAACAGTTCACTTTGGGGGAAAAAAATAATGTGTTACAGGGCTAATTGAAAATCTAGTACCAAAACTTCTAGTGGAATGATACATGAAAAAAATAATCAGATCAAGACTTTTTTCCCCCCCAAACCCAATAGAGCTGAAGTTATTATGATGTTTCTGTTGGTAGTATTCTAGCTATTCTAGCAGTGGGTTTGGTGCTTTATGATAATCAGAATATGTGTTTGTCCTTATGTATTTGAACTACAGAAAATAAGTAAATTATACCTGACTTGCCAATATCTGGTCCTTTTGTTCTTTTTAAAGAGTTGGCTTCAGCTCAGGGAATATATGGATTTAACTTTGAAATAACAGACCTTGGAAGTTATACTGCTTGAATGGTTCACTGAAGATGATTTCATAGTACTTCTTTTTTTTTTTTTTTTTTTAATTGCATCTTTGTTCAGCCTACTTCATCTTGGCAGCACTGTAAATATTAGTCACATGTGCTGATGTGTGAACCAGGTTCTGGAAAACTTCATAGATACCAACCAAGCTGTTTCATCAGTTCCTTTTCTAGTTCTTTATTTTGGATCTTTGCTACACATTTTGAAAGCCTTTATTCTTCAATCTGAGAAAGAACAGTTCTGATGTTAAAAAATGGGCTNGAGACAGGCAGTGAGAATTGGGATTGTTCATCCTGGAGAAGTGAAGGCTCTGGGGACGCCTTATTGGGGCCTTTCAGTACCTAAGGGGGCCTATAAGAAAGATGGGGAAAGACTTGTTACCAGGGCCCAGGACAAGGGGCAACAGTTTTAAACCAAAATATGGCTTTAGACTGGATATAAGGAAGAAATTTTTTATAACAGTGGTGAGAGAGTGGAACAGATTTTCCAGAGAAGTTGTACATGCCCCATGATTGGAAATACTCAAGATCAGGTTGGACAGAGCTTTCAGCAACCTTGTTTCGTGCAAGATGTTGGACTGGATGGTCTTTGAAGGTCCTTTCCAATCCAGACCATTGGCTCATTCTATGATGGGCTACCCCAGCTGAAATTTACCAAGTTTCTGTAGCAAATTACAGAGTATTCAGGCATCTTGGTCTTGTTAATTTCTTCTCTTACAGTTACACTTGTAAACGTTTTGAAGGAAACAGTCTTTATTGGAAGGTGTGGGAGCACGTGTTGCCCTGAAGGATTTGTTTTAAGGCAAAGGGTCAGTTACCTTTCAAAGATGGGCAGTGGTGGCCTTCAAAACATAAGGCATGTCTGCCAGCAGACAGTATTCAAAGATGATTTTGCAAAGACAGGGCTACAATGCCAGTACAGCCAAACAGCCTTATTGTTGGTAGGAATTAGAAACCCCTTTTGAATTTTGAAGTCAGGCTGCACTAAAGATGGTGCCTCTCATGGGGGTGACAGATGCTGCAGCTCCCCTGACTGTGGAACAGAGGACTGAGAGCCTTGGCTTTGTCCAGAGACAAGTCAGTAGGATCACTGACCATTCAATGACAAATCAGAAGATGAGCCTTCTGAGTTCTGTATTGTTTGGTACAGCAGTAAATCTGTTACCTCTGCTATTATGCCATTACAAGACTTCCTGTATTGTCCTTGTCCCATGGGACATGCAAACTCCTGCTCTGGTAGGAGTGGTTTCTCCTCTTTTGGGCTCATGTGGACTCTTAAGCCCTACAACACGTACATATCACAGTTCTGCATTTTTTGGGAGGATAGCTCATCTTACAAGCTGTAGTGGTATCCACATTTGACTTTCAGTTAGGTGCAGGACTGTGCAAAGATACTGTGGAGTATCCAGTCTCGCTTCTTTTCATGACTGAGGTACAGGATGATCGTAAGTCTGCCTTTGGTGGCAAATAATATTGTGGGTG
The DNA here is from genome assembly GCA_013400415.1 of Scytalopus superciliaris. NCBI lineage: Eukaryota > Metazoa > Chordata > Aves > Passeriformes > Rhinocryptidae > Scytalopus > Scytalopus superciliaris. The sequence continues at coordinate 807,892 of VXBX01000100.1, forward strand.
GGTGTTACTAAGCGTTCTGACTTTCATCACTAGCTGATCCCTCTTCATTAAGTGGTAACTGTATTTGTCATTGGGGGCAATACCTGCTCGTGACCAGTGAGGAATAGTTTGCTTATTTTGTTACTGGTACTATAAATTTTTTGTGCAGAGCATGTTCATCGTGGAGGAAGTTGCAGATGAACAGTTCACTTTGGGGGAAAAAAATAATGTGTTACAGGGCTAATTGAAAATCTAGTACCAAAACTTCTAGTGGAATGATACATGAAAAAAATAATCAGATCAAGACTTTTTTCCCCCCCAAACCCAATAGAGCTGAAGTTATTATGATGTTTCTGTTGGTAGTATTCTAGCTATTCTAGCAGTGGGTTTGGTGCTTTATGATAATCAGAATATGTGTTTGTCCTTATGTATTTGAACTACAGAAAATAAGTAAATTATACCTGACTTGCCAATATCTGGTCCTTTTGTTCTTTTTAAAGAGTTGGCTTCAGCTCAGGGAATATATGGATTTAACTTTGAAATAACAGACCTTGGAAGTTATACTGCTTGAATGGTTCACTGAAGATGATTTCATAGTACTTCTTTTTTTTTTTTTTTTTTTAATTGCATCTTTGTTCAGCCTACTTCATCTTGGCAGCACTGTAAATATTAGTCACATGTGCTGATGTGTGAACCAGGTTCTGGAAAACTTCATAGATACCAACCAAGCTGTTTCATCAGTTCCTTTTCTAGTTCTTTATTTTGGATCTTTGCTACACATTTTGAAAGCCTTTATTCTTCAATCTGAGAAAGAACAGTTCTGATGTTAAAAAATGGGCTGCAGTAACTGAAGTTGACTTCCAGCATTTTAGTGAGACACAGCTGTAAATGGGCTGGAAGAATTTTACATGCTTTTTGACTGGATGTCTTGCTAACAGACCCCAGCAGGCACATTGGTGTAGCTTTTGGTGGTCAGGAGGAGGAAAGACACATAGTATCTAGGCATTAAATGCCTGCAACACTTTTGGATGGTGCTTTAGATGTATGGAAGTCTTTGCCCAAAAAGTGTGATGGGTGAAACAGAGTAGCAGGAAAGACAGGTGCTTTAACTTTTTCTGATTGATTGCATACTTAACTCACGCCATAAATATTTAATCTCCTAATCAGCAGCTGAGTATAATATAGTAGTAAATACTAATTTTCCCAAATAAAATGGAAGCTGGTATGTTTTGGTCTGAATGATGCTATGCTTTTGTTTTGACTCTGAATGTGTGCCTGCAGCCCCTCTGTAGTAATTTCTAGTGTTTGTTCCTATCTGGGTGCATAGAATGCAGTGCTCTTCCATACTCCCAGATCTTGTCAGTTTCAGGGGTGTTCTGACTTACCTGGGTCTCCCATGTCAAAACCACCAGCTGATAATTCTTGTGACACCCTTTCAGCATTTATTTTTTCTTCTTGGAATGTGGACTCCCTTGGGTTTGTGAGGCCATTTTCCCTTTGCAGTTCTCTCTTCAGCCACACCTGTTATATACAGATTTTTACAGGAAAGTGGCCTTTATACCAGTGACACAGTCATGGAAGAAGTACTCAGATTATATTTCCTTCCAGTTTGGGTACATTGAGATAGATGTTCTTGGAATTTGTACAATATGTGTCCTTTATTGACTTCAGATTCCATCTCAATTGGTCATTGATAATACCAGGTATGAGCTGTTCTATGTAATTCCTTGGGAGAAACATGAACTATTGGTGTTGTATCCCTAGAGTATTTATCCACTTGTTCTTCCAACCTCATCAGTGTTGGCTGCGTTATCATGACTCTGTTGAAACAATAGTGCAGTTGCAGGAATGGGAGTGGGGGAAACAGCTCTCAAGCAACACTGTTGTGCTTAACTCTTAGAGGCACTGCTCTGATTCCTGTCTTTCTTCTGACTACTTTGCTTCAGGTGTTGTGAGTGTTTAGTTTGATTTATCCTGTTTGCAACTGAACAGTTCCACAAAATTCGTCATGAAAGTTCATCATAAGCCTTCAGTCACTCTGCTAAAACTCCACAGAGTCAATATCAACTCTCTTGAATGAAAGGAAAAGACCTTACATTAGAGTAAGGTGCTCACATGAAAAATCTGTGTATTCCAAGGACCTCTGCTTCTAAGACATCTCCATTTTCCTTTAAATCCATGTCCCCAGCGTATGTGATTTCTGAGATCCTTCTCTCGGTGTGGTGATGATGACTTCTGCAGTCCAGAAATTCTACAAAGAGGATCAGAGACAGATGTGTCTTTGCTGCTTGTGTTGTCTTTTAAGCTCACAGCAAAAGATTACTTAACTAATTACACTGATTATTTAATATTGTTTCAAAACCAGTACTTGCAGTTTATTACAAACCAGGACTCCTACCTCTTGAAGTCTTTCCCTTCAGCTACTCTGTAGATCTAAATATAGTCAAAAAGTCGTGGCTGTACTGGCAGGTTATCTTAGAGAAGATGGGACATCTGCTTGAATTTTTTTTTAATGTTTTTTAACCCGGATATCTGACCTATGAATGGACTATCAAAAAAGAGTGTGTTGTCTTTAAAGGCTGGGGTGCCAGGACTGGCTGTGTAGGGGTTCTCCAAGTGTACATGGTGGCCTGCAGTTTCAGCTTCTTTGTTTGTTTAGATAATGGATACTTCTTTGCTAAAATGCAATGCCTGTTTGGAATGCCTGCAAGACAAGATCTTTAGTCACCAGAAAAACTTTTGCAGACATGTATTAGAGCTTAGTTTACAAGTAAAACTTGTCAGGCCATCTTGTGTTATGTATTGACCTGCTCTTCAGGAATGATGTGTCATGTGATCAGAAAGGTGATGCAACAGCCTCCCCTCAGCATCAGAAAGCACTTGATTGTTGGCTATGGTTCTGTAGGTTCCAGAGTCATTAGTCCACCTGTCTATAAGGTTGAATAAACCAGACTGCCAGATCCTGAAGATTTGGTCAAATGATGTTGCTATCTGATGCAGGAGTTCCTAACCTGATCTCTTCAGCTCATGACACAGCAGAAAGGTGCATGCCACTCTCCTCCTAGGGAGAGCCTGAGTCCTAGGCTGTCTCCTGATTTCTTGGGAGTTGAGGTAGTCTAGCTTCTCACAAATACCTTCTTATTTCATCTTCCAAAGAATACTTGTTTCTCATTGCTAAGGTATTTCATTTCCATGAATTTTCTGGAAAGTCACGTGGAATCTGTATCTCTACTGATGAAGCTGTTGATATGTAAGGTATTTGCATAGTTTGGATGTTGTGTAACAGTTATACTGGGGAGAAGCATACTGTCACAGTGATGGCAATTTTCTAGGAGGAGCAAGGAGGTGTCTGCAGGATGTGCTTATCTGGTCACCTAGGTGTGCTTAATTATCTTCTGGTGCCCTTCTGGAGCTGAGCTAACTTGCTAAGTCTTTGTGCTTCTTGTCTTGGACTAGCTGCATGAATTGAAGCAATTCAGATTATCCACTACCTGTATTAAATTTTATTTAGGGACAGATCTTGATTATCTCTGCAAGGGAAATTTCTTATTTTTCAGTTCTGCTGCAGTTAATGTCATAAGGCATGTAAGGAAGATAGTATCTCCAGGATAACAAGCAGGTATTGTCTTTTGTCATTCTCAGGACTGAAGCTCACTCCCTGAGAGTTGTTGAGAGATCAGAGCACAGGTACCTCTGCACAAGCCCTGTTGAACTGGGTAACAGGTTTTATGAGCTTACACTATGAAACTGCCGAGGTAGAGTTCTCTGAAGAGTCTATTAGGGCTCAAGCTCTGCTGGTGGCCTTGTCTGAAAAATGACTCTGTCTTTGATGCTTGGGCAATGACCTGCAGGAACCCTCACCAAGCACTGTGCCATTGGGAAATTCTCAGGAAGCTATGCTCTTGACAGGGTGAATTCCCATTGGTGTCAAAATCTAATTTGTTCAAGATAACTGTATTTTGTGGGAGGTGCTGGGGGAGTCTCCTAGAGTTAAAGGTGAGCTTGTGAATTCGCTCTCAAAACTGTTCACTGGTAAGTACCTTTATTGTATGCTTTTCAGTGTGTGGTGTGTCTGCACACAGCATACAACTGTATTGGAAAATATCTTATGTGAACAAATAGGTTGAAGGAGATGCCTCTTTTTTTCTAAAACAACAAGTTCACACTGAGAGGTAATCTGTAGCTGAGATGCAAGTCACAATCAAGGAGCAGAGTGAAAAGGTGCCTTTTAAAATATCTGTTCTTTCTCTGTCTTTATCCAACAAGAAATTAGGTTAAATACTGAGTAGAGAGTTTGACACCAAGTTAAAATTTTTTCTGAGTGCTGTTGGCTCTCAGAAGTTGTTGCAGATCAAGGTAAGTCCTGTCTATGTGGTTATCTCAGCTTTTATGGCCAGCAGAGGAGCCTTCCTCAGCAATCCTCTCAAGGGTGGCAGGTTTCATACCAGTAATTTGCTGCAATTAAACTTCAGCAGATCCTGATCCAGCCTTTGAATAGGATTTTTTTTTAAAATAAACAAAATTCAAAAGAATATATTTCAGAACATGTTTGCTTTTAAAAACTCCAGCAGAATTTTGAGATATCACATAAACTTTTCATAATAAGTTAAGTACGTGTAACTGAAATTAAATGCAAGTTGACAGTGTTTTGCTCATGTGATTGTGCTCCTGTATAAAACAAAAAGAATCATGAATTGGCTTCTGTTTCTTCATTGGTAAACAGATTCTTAATAGATTCAGGTTCCTGTTCCATGATCAGACATCAGGGAACAGCTCTTGAAGCACCAATAAATGTTCTTTTGTTTATTTGTGTTTGGTAGAGAGAAAGCAGAAGAGGCTATGTCCAACTGAGTTGGTAGAACAGCTAAGTAAAAAAACCTTAACCCATCCTCATAAAGGAGGGTAGTAGCTGCATTTTCCTTTGTAAGTAGGTTCCTGTAAAATGGAGCCATTCTTTGAACGTTTGCTTTTCAAACCTGTTATGTGCAGTAGTGATGTCACAACCAGTGTGTCTTAATGGCTTCTCAGTTGATGTATCCCACTTTTAGTGTCTTGCTAATGTTTGANTTTCACTGCGATTTGGATGTTCTGCTGTGTATTTGGCCTTGTGTCACTAGTGGGAAATAGGCTTTGAGCTGTCTATTGCCTTAGGTGAAAGCCTCTTTCTTTCAGGTCATGCTGATTTGGCAACTTTATAAGAAATTAAAACTTGTCTATAATTCATGTAGCAACATCCAAAGTTAGTTTTGGCAATACAGATTTTAATTAGATGAGAGAGGACTTTGATTCTCTTTTCTCCGTTATTGATTACTATTCGTGTCTCAGGAAAATAGTTTTGTTTCTTGTCCCGTACATTGGTACAAGAGGTTTCAGCTGTTTCAAGCTTTCAAGTTACTGATTTGCTGGGGTAGAGGCGTTGTTTGCTGGTTTTAGGTTTGTTTGCTCCTCCCCTGTGTCAGTACTGGGTGTGAATCCCTTGCAGTAGTTTTAAAATTACTGTGAACAGGCTACGTTTTTATCACTGTGTTTTGTGTTCTTTTTGAAGTAGTTTGTGCCCTTTCTGGTTTATGGCACTGAGGTTCAAAAGTGTTTTGGTAACTCTCACATCTGGTTCGTTCATTATTGTATTACTTGGCTTGGATCTGGTTTGTTTTTTTTGGTTTTTTTTTTTGACATGATTAAAATAGCATGACTAGCGAAGGAACTGTCAGTGATGTCTGATGGGCAATATTGAGATTCTGCTGAAAAGTTCTTGCATACTCAGTAAATTTTCACAAGCAGAATACAAAGTTACATTACTTTTAAGTAAAAAAGAGTAACATCAAATAGCCTAAGTGCTTGTTTAGTTACCTTTCAGAACATGACAACTGAAAATGAAGAGCTAAAGCCAGGGAGTTTTTGCCTCTGAAACTTAAAAGCAGATGAAGCCATTAAACACTGCAGTGCTTAGCAAAACAGTTTTTGAATGTGATGAACTATCTTTAAATGCCAGTAGCGTTCCTGTAGAAAGTGAAAAAAAAATTGTATCAAGTACCTTTTTGATGTTTACCTTATACCAGTTGGTGAAAACTTGGGAAAAAATGTGGGAAAACAAGTGGAGAAAAAAGCAGGGGAGTCAGCTTCTCAGAAAATGATGGTGTCCTGCTGTTCCAGGTCACCATATAGATAGAGGCCTTAGAACAAACCGCCTTTGTTCACTGGCTCTGAGCAGTGTGTTCTAAAATACATCATGTAGTCTTCAGTACTAAAATACTTGAATACCTGCGGTCTTCTCTTTTTTCCTGTATATTTTAAGGTTTTATAAACATTTTCAGATGCTAATTTTATTCTTCAATATCCAATTCCTGTTTCTGTAAAAAACATATTGCTCAATAACCAAGATGAGTTGAAAGAAACACAAAATTAGAAATACTTTTTGGCCAGTTTTCACATGATATTTGAAAAAGGGCTTCTGCATTTACAGTTGCATAAAAAAAGTGATGTCACTGCTTAAGCATTTGTGTAGTACATATTTCTGATTAGTAAAGAACATCTCCACACTGCATTTGGTAATAAATCTGTGTACTTGAAAGCCAGCATTTTTTATAGTTGCTAACCTAGGAAAAAAAATCAACATTTCTTCAGGAAAACAGTAAAAGTACAAATGCAATACGTAATTAAAAGCCTTCAAATACAGTTCTCAAACTAAAATCAGCAGTTTCAAATGGAAGTGATTTTAAATCAGTCTGCTCTGGATGGCATAAACTGAATTAATCAAATATTGAAAATCTCCAATGTGTTATACTGTTGTTTCTGTCTTGTTATAGTGTTGTGCATCAAAATAGAAACCAGCTCCACGCCTTGACCTATTACTTTGCCCTTCCCCACCTGATGTCTTGCCCCAGAATAGCAGTAATAAGGTGAAATAATCTCTCTAGGGGAAGTTGGAGACTCTGTGCCATATTATGTTGCAGAGTACTGGAGAATCAGATATGTATGCTAACAACTAAAACCCAGCCGTGTTTTTCACTGTGGCCCTGAAGCCAGCTGGCACTGAGTGACCACCTCTGACCTTCCAAGCAAGAACAGACTCCTCCAAAGTGCCCCCAGGTCTCAGGTCTGTGCTGACCATTGAAGGTGCTTGGGAGCAGCCCGGAGGAGTGCTGGGTGGCCTGGGTCAGAGCTGTGTTCTAACGGGGAGATGGTGGTGTCCTTCAGCACCGCTTCCCTTGGGACTGTGGGCTTGGCCTCAGTGTCCCAGGCCCTGATAACTTGCTGGCAGGGAAGCCAGGAAGGGAATGAATGCTGCTGCTGTCTAAGGTCACTGCCTTCTTCTGTGTCTCTTGGTCACCATTTCAGATGCCAGTTGATGCAACTGCAGCGTAATTTATCTCCCCCCCCCCCAAATTTATTTGAATACCTTGTTAAATAGTAATGCAGTTGCTGTCTTGAGGGCACGTTATACTGAGGAGATGTGGAGGCATTTGTCACCTTAGACTTTCTTAATGATCTAAATTAGCACTTCAGTTTGTCCGTAGTGAAGATCAAGGCCTGAGAATAAAGAAATAAAGGCCAGAGTGCTAATGTCCATTTCAGTTGAGAAACATTTACATAATTGTGTTAGTTGGAATATGTTAAAAAGAAAATCCAGAATGCCTAAGATTTTAGGACAGAGATAGAGCCAGTTCTGTAAAAATAAATCTCATCTGATCCTATCAAGTAAGTCTGTGTGTAGGAGGCTCCAAATCAGTTGAATTTGTAGAGGTGCTCTTAATATTGTTACACTTTCATAAGAGAAATCAATGTTTAACTGTTTAAAACATTTTTTTTTGCATTCAGTTATATGCAAACCTTTCTCTTATGTTATTAGTGAAACAATTTAAACCCTTTGCTGAGTTGATTTTATGTAATTCCACGAACTTGTTGCAATATACCACATATGAAGGTAAAAAAGAGCTACCAGAATTACTGAAATACATTTTTATTATTGCAAGTGTGATTTAGCACTCTAGAAACAAAGGGAGTAGCACCATGAGGTTGTGCAGTGCTGTTGTAGCCTTGAACCCCAATTGTTACAACTTTAAGATGTAAACAAGTTTATTTTGACAATTGGAAGAATTTGTATTCTGGATGGAAAGATGGTCTGAGGGGAGGAAGAAACAGTTACTTACCTTTTTCTTCCTTTAGGGTGAAAACAGCATGTGAGGTTATTACTTCTTTATAACTTCATAAGTATATGTGTATGTGTATATATAAGTATATAAATATGTATATATGAATTCCTGGCGAGCTAGCTGTGGCAAGGTCATCTTAAGTGTTGCATTAAGTGCATTAGTAGCTACCTGTACACTCAAGTGGCATATGACAGTTAATTTCCTAGGTACAGGTCTCAAAACAAAGGGGACCTACTGTTTTTCAGATAAAAGGTTTAATTTGACAGAAGTCTGCAAAATATGGGCTTGTGTTCCTCTCTGCATGGCCCGGCACCCCAGATGTTATGTCCAGCTCTTTGTGTTGTGCACTCCTGTAGAGTGATGCTCTCTTCCTATGCAGTCATGCAGTTACTTGTGTGAGTGGATAAGCACTAAGCACAAGATGCTTTTGCAAGCAGGATCCACTGTAATTGCTTTCTGTGCCTGCCGAAAGCAGGCTGTGTCTGTGGGTTGCATGTGTCCTGCTCTGTAAGAGTGCCTGGGGTTGTGTTCCTAGCTGGCCACCCAAGTGGCTCTGACTGCTCTGAACGGGTTTGCTCTGAAGCAGACAGGCTCTATTCATCTATTCTGTATCACACTTGGCGGTGAGCCACGACTAGTCTTGTACTCTGCTCCTGTGACCTTAGGGAATGAATTTTTCTCTTTCTTTTAAGTTTGGAGTGTTTGAAACAACCTACATGGTTGATGTTTTAGTAGCATGAACTCAAGGATTGCGTGTTAAATTCCATGAGGATATATTCATTGAGTGGGAAGCCTGTTGAGAAGTTCTTAACAGACTGAGTAGGACAGAGGAAGTCGCACTCAGTGGATTCCTACCCATACTGGTTTTTGGGAATGGATTCTGGAGTGTTCCCAGAACTGTGCCCAGTCTTTGTCTTCAGAAAAGTTGTTTGGGGCACCACAGGTGGCCGCCCTCTGGCACTTCGTGTGTAGCAGGTTAGGTGTGCGCCGGAGGTATGAGTGACTGGAAGGAACTGGAATGCCATTACAGGCACACCTACCTGGACTGCTGTGCCACATAAAATTCTCGCAAAGCTGGTCCTGGAGCTTCACTCAAAGCAGGCTGTGGAGCTTTGCTACCATCTGGACCTAGGGCTGCTGCTGCCTGCTCAGTGGGAAATACAGCATGGCAGAAATTGTTTCTCATGATTTTAGGGGACCATGTGGTAATTGTACAGTCATGATTATTTTTCTTTCTCAGATTTGAAAGAATATGTTATTTAGAAATTATAATGAACCTGTGCAATGTGTAAAAAGCATGTTGACACCATCTTGTACCTGTGCAGTTCTCCAGTGCAGTCATTAACAATGTGTTTTATCATTTGGTGACTTCTGTCTTGCTTAACAGCCTTGCATGACACTTGTGTAGAAAAGTACACATCTTCTCCCTAAGAAGCAGGCAAAGATACCAAGTAATGCCTTTTATATTTTGACTTGCTTTATATTACATTTATTGTCAGATGAGTTCTTGTCTTATGAACTTGTCATATCTCTTTTTGAACATCATTTTGTAGTTAATTTTGTTGCAAAAATACAAAGAAAGCATACTAGGCTTCTGAAATCTTACAGTAATATTTTCAGATATTACTCTAAAGGATGAACCATTTCCTCCAGCTTAAAATATTAAGCCAGCATTGCTTCAGCTTGCTTTGCAAGGCTTAACTATATCTGCAGTTATGTAAGTTTCAGTTGTGTGATCTTTCATGGGCATCTATTTAAACATACAACTATTATTTTTAGTTGAAATATAGACTATATAAAGACTTAAAAGATGTGGGATCAAGGTGGACAACCTTGGCAGCAATGGCCTTTGAACCAACAGCAGTGGATGCAGTCATTTCAGCACCAGCAAGATCCAAGTAAGTATATAGAAAGCTTTGTGGATTAATTTTTTAAAAAATCTGATTTCATTAGAATTTTAAAATCTTTGTTACAGAGCATGACTCACAGTTGTCCTGTTGTAGCTCCTCTCAAGATAATACATTTATGATACTTTTCTGAACTACAAAAAATAGAAAACAGAAAATATTCATTGATTACAAATGCTTTCACACCATTAATATGTAATATGCAAAATACAGTCAAGCAACTTGAGTTATCCTAGACAATCAACATTTTACCAGTCACATAGATAGACATTTAGACTTTATTTACTTTTACAGAATCTGTATCCCTGTCAGTTTGTTAGCCAAGCTGAATAATTTATTTGAGAAAATCTGTTTTCCTGTTCAGTACCTGTGTGGCAGAAGTACTGATACATATATATATGTGTGTGTGTGTGTGTGTGTGTGTGTGTGTGTGTGTGTGTACAGAAAAACTCTCATGGGAAGACTATTAGGATGTACGGTTTAAGTTACAGCAGTGATAATCATGATCTCTTGTTTGGATTTTTCTTCCCACACCAAAACCACCAAACACTTTAAACAGTAGAACATAATATACCTTAAACCAAGAATGAGATGATAACAATTCAAAATATCAAGAGAAATAGAGAGAGGGATAAAGAGAGTGCAGGTGTGTATTTAATAGTAGGGCAGAGTGATGAGGCACACTGGTTTTACTGTTACTTTAATTTCTGTTAAATTCACTAGAGCATTTTCCTGACTTGGTAATGAGTAGAAGACATACTAGTGTTCACATCTGAGAGTGCAATTTATTTATTTACTGACAGGAATGGCAGTAAAGAAAAAAATGAGGAGAGAACTGTAACATAATATAGCAAGGGTTACACAGAGAGTATACACTGAAAAAACTTTTTCTGACTGTGTATCTTTCTTCAATGCAGATCTTCATTAATTTAGAATTTAAGGCTACGTATATTTATTTTTTATGTCAAAATTAGCTCACTTATGAAAAAAGTGCATTACTACCAACCATTCAGTGCTAATGTGAACCTAAAATAATCTGCCTTGTGGCATTTTGAACATGTGCAGAGAAACTACCTCAGCAAGTCTGTATGCTGACATTTGCTTTGTTTCTTTTACTGTACACTGTGAATAAGTTTTAATGGTGCTCACAGTACTTGCTGAAGGTAAATGTTGCCCATTTCTCTTGAGCAATAAGACATGTAATTGAGAAACAGTGTTAAACTTCAGATCTGTGAACGCTAACCTTTTTAATTTCCCCGGTTTATTTTAGGCCAAATTGACTGGGCTGCATTAGCTCAAGCATGGATTGCTCAGCGAGAAGCCTCAGGGCAACAGAATGTAGTGGAACAACAAGGAATGATGCCAAATGGACAGGATATTTCAGGAATAGAGTCTGGTCCAAACAACCATAATAATTTTCAGGGGGATCCCAACTTCAACAGAATGTGGCAGCCAGGTTTGTTTTCCCTCGTGTTCATTCCTTTTTTTCATGTAATGACATTTTATTGTTGTCAGATGTTTTTGGGTGTGAATATGTCCTGTCCCTCCAGTTTCAAGACGCAAAGCTACCAGTTGACTAAAGTATCACAGCTGCTACTTTCTAGTCCAGTGTTCTTCAAAATGGGTAACAGTACAAGACAGAAAGGTCTGATAACAGAACTCAGGATTATTCTATTCCTGTTATAGGGATATGAATGTTGTAGAAAGTTAAAGTGTGAATTTCATTACATGTTTATTTCATTGGATCTTATTCTTACTTCTGTGATTTGTTGCTTATCCCACTGCACTAGGAAGAGCAGCACTGAAGGCAGCAGAAAGCATCAGAATTTAAGTTCCTGTTGTCCAGTTCCTGAAGTGTAACACCTGTTTCTGGCATGATCTTAATATGTAGAATGAGCTCACAGTAGAACTGGGAGATGGTGGCTTAGGTGTCTGAAAATCTTAAAAAAGGGGAGATCAGTAAAATACTGTGTGTAAAATATGTTTTTATTACTCATTAGGATTTACCCTTTTTAACTTATGTATGTGATTGTCATAATTTTTTAAGTAATTATAAGTTAAAATTAGCTGGAAGCTTCTGTTAGTATAGGTTATTTTCAGTTCTTTTTAACTTCCTCAAAACTTGAGTTTTGTCCAAAAATTCATGTTCTTTTTAAACTTCATAAGATAGCACTGGCAATAAGAATGGGGTAGAAATTGGGTATTTTCTGTGAAGAATGTTGCTGAAGTTGTTTTCTGAAAGCTGTGTTGCATCACCACACCTTATAAGACAATTTGTGTGAACAAGGTAGTTAGAAATCTGTGTGCATGTCTTATGTTGTCTTGGTGAAAACTGCACTTCATGTTGATTCTGTTAGCAGTTGAAAGAATAACACCCCCAGTTTTCACTGTCATTATTCAATTTTGTTGAAGTGCAGCATTTAATATAAGTAAGCCTAATATGTCATTGGCAGTTCTTGTATGTGTGTAATGGAACGGAGGTAGCCATCAGGTTTCACTTAAGTTTCACCTGTCTGCACTGGGCTGCAAGTTATGATTGGCACACGTAAGAATTTTTAACTTTACTATGTGGCGATGTATTCTCACTGTATTTCTGTGTAGTAGGTAGAGGTTTTCACAGAAATATTGTGTCATTATTGGACAAACTTGCTTTTTGTTCTTTGTCCTGTGCTTTTTATTCTGGGAGGTGAAAGAGAATAATGTCCTAAGTGGTAGTTTTTGCACAGAATAGTCAAAATGATGAAGACATGTTGCTGGTAATTGTAAATGTTTGGTGCCTAAGCTCACCCAGAAAACCCTGAACAGGAAAACATCATAGATCTGGGAGATCTAGGAGCAAGAAAAATGTAATGCCTTTTGTTAGTGGGAAAACAGGATACCAATGCATTATGTTACCTGTTGGGTACATCATTCAAAGAATATGTTGTTTTCCCTCATTTTTTGGACACTGATAAAAGACTGTGCTGATGTAGACATGACCGAGCTTTTCCTGAGTTAAAGGAATATTATTCTTAATGTGTTAAAGTAGTTACAGCACACAAACTGGATGGCTAGCCAGAGTTCTCTTGCATATTTACTGTATTTCTACAAAGCTTCATCTTTCCTCTTTAACCTTCCAAGTTTCTTTTTGGATCCAAAAGTGCTTTACACATTACTAATGAAAAAACCAAAATGGCAATCTGAAAACCTAGCTGGCAGACAATTAATTTTTGAAGGGATTCACATTCCACAAGTGCAAACAGCATGTGTTGTGTGCTACTTGCAAGCTTTCAAGTCGGTTGACTTGAAGTAAACTGGGCATTTAAATAGTGTCACATCTTAACACATACATTTTTGAACAATAATTCTTGTAAACTGTCCTTAAACGACCAGGAATTCAATCCCTTGAAAAATTAGGTGTATTGACTCTGGAAAAAGATTTGTTTAATCAGCTAAACGTGACCTATCACAGGTGACAGTGAGAGTGAAAGGAGTGAAAATCTTTGAACATGGGGAAGAAAGAACAGCAAATAAAAAAAACTATGTTAACACTTCAGTTGCTGCAGTAATGGATCCCATTATGATGCAGATGGGAAGGACAGTAAGAATTAGAAAAATGGACTAAAGAACTGGATGGAAGGTAGAAATTAACTTGGGAGGCTATATATTAATTCTCTTACTGATGAAAGTTACAAGGTATCTCTGTCACAGTCTGTAAGTATCTGTACAGTAGACACAAGTTATGTCTTCTAAGGATATCAGCCAAAAAATTATGACCACATGGGGATATTAATTTATTCCTTAGACCCTTTGCACTCTGTCAGCCAATTGTAACGTATGTTTGAGTGCTTATGACAGTAGCTTATGCTAGGTCCTCTGCTAGACATTGGACAATCCAAAGAATCATCTGTTACCAAGACACAAGACTTTGGAACGCAGGTGTCAGTGGTTTTGCTGCTCACAAGCCCATTTGCTTTCCATAAGAGGTGTTTCAAGTCTATTATGCAAAAGAATAAAATAGCTCGTTGCTTTGAAAGTTGAAATAGAGAAGTAGGAACAGTTTTCTAACAGTTTAAACAACTTCTAAATCCTGTGGTAAACTCACTATCAGTTAAAAAATCTATAAAAACAAATTTACAGCATGTCTGTGTCTGTCCAGTTCTGTCCCCTCACTGCATGTTTTAGTTCAGCTTACAGGTATTTGTATTTCCTTCATTTAGTTGAAGAAATTATTGAAGCAGTATAATAGTCTTGTAGATTGATGATTCTTCTTTATCATCTGTGATGCTGTGAGGAACCTTGTGATAGAAGAATACTGAGTGATTGATGACTCATATAAATTACACTAACTTGGTATTGAATTGTATTCTAAATCCTAAACAGAATGGGGAATGCCTCACCAACCCCCTCACCCACCTCCAGACCAGCAGTGGATCACTCCAACCCCAGGTCAAATGGAAATTGTTCCTCCATCTGAAGACAGCAACAGTCAGGACAGTGGGGAATTTACTCCTGACAACAGGCATATATTTAACCAGAACAATCACAACTTTGGGGGACCTCCTGATAACTTTGCAATGGGGCCAGTGAACCAGTTTGACTACCAGGTGAAACATATTTGTTGCTTTAATATTGTAGACGCGCAGAGTCCCTTCCATGGATGTGTTCCTCTAATATCATCTAGCGGCGACTTTCATTCTTCAGTTCTACAAACATCTACAGAATCTGTTATCTGCTAAGATACATTTTTCCAAAATACTTTACAGAAGAGACTTTAGAGTTTCCAGTTCTGTTCAGGGGCCAAAGGGTTTTATTTTTCTATAGTAGTAACGAGAAATGGCTGTTGTCTGCAATATTAAAATGAATCACTGTGTTCCAGTATATCAATTAACATTATGTAGCTTTGTGTTTAAAAAAAATAAAAGAGGAGGAGGAAAAAAACTAAAATTCAGCAAGATATATTTAAATACACTAGATAATGTATCACAGGAAACAGTCCTGTATTTGCAGGGAGATAGACTGGATGATCCGTTGATCTTTTCCATATCTATCTACTGTGATTCTTTGAATAAACAATGATATTTCTAAAAAAATCCACATCCACTTTTTTCTTCATTCTGGCATATAAATTGCACAGCATAATAAGCTAGTAGGTGGTTTTAGCACTAATAATAGCAGAGGGCATTGCACAAATCTTTAAACACAAAGCAGTTTTGTATCGTCCCTTCTATTTTCAGTATTTTTCTTTCAAAAGTTTTGATATAAATGACAAACTGTACCTGTTAAAAAAACCTACTTCCTATTCCTAAACAAACACAAGGGAAGATTGGCAGAAATGTTTTTTTATCTTTTGGGTTACTTTTCTCTACAGTTCTCTTGTTCAGCAGTATTGTTAGGTGGTGAACAATTTTCCAATACACTAGTTTATTATAATAATACTCTTTGTTTACTGTTATGGGACAAACTCTGAAAATTAATTTTTCTAAATACTGCAGAAAACTTGTTTTGCAGTGAGTAAAAGAGATGCTTAACCTGAAATTGTAGTGGGAGAGTGTTTCAGCACTAGTGACATAAATAGTCAGTAGAATATTTGATGGTATAACTTTCTTCCTAAACACTACTCTTAAATAGTTTAATTAGGCATTTCTGGGCAGCAAATCTTTTAACTCCTCATGTATGTCTCAAGAGTTAAGACTTTGGGATTGTAGACAGCTTGTCTGGAACTCAGGATCATTTGTACCAAAATGACGTATTTATGCATTTAATATTTCAATCAGCCATACTAATAAGATTTGTGAATGATTACTGGAAATGCACAGTGCAAAATTCTTTTGTAATAAAAGGTTGAACTTTAAATTTTTGTTCTCATGTTGTAGCTAAAAGGAAGGACTGCTAACATAGCTAGACTTTAAAATCTTAGTTTTGTATGCTCTTCATTTAACTGCATGCTCTGATGCTAAACTGGCAGGCAACTGATGGAGATAGATGGTGATAATAGACTTAATGTTTAGCACAGTATAAAAGGAGATTAGTTGAAGCCCTTTCAGCTTTGTTAGTATGCCTGCTTAAATCTAAGTTTACTCATTAAGCATTTAAAGGAAATTTGTTTCTTGGGGATCACAGTAAAAGAGATTGAGATCTCAGTAGCCTAGAAATCGTGGATTCCTACTTGCATGGATTTTTGTAGACCGACTTGCTCACATGCTGCATTTAGTGTTACCATGTGAAGAAAAATAAACTGCATTACTCTTTCAGCATGGGGCTGCTTTTGGTCCACCTCAAGGTGGATTTCATCCACCTTATTGGCAGCCAGGACCACCAGGGCCACCAGGTCCTCCAGCACCTCCTGCACCTACTCAAAATCGAAGGGAAAGACCCTCATTCAGAGATCGGCAGCGGTCACCTATTGCGATGCCCGTGAAGCAGGAGCCTCCACAGATTGGTACATGTTACCCACTCCTTAATGAAAAAATGTAAAAGCTGTGTTTTATAAAGAATTGCAAAATTTGAACACTTCTTTTCTTTTAATGGAAAGTAAAAGAGCAGGGAAAGAAAAAGTCATTGTAAATGGCTTTTTCCCCACAATATGATGTGTGACTTGTTTGGATGGGGTAGAGGGTTTGCTTCTTTGTTTTAGGTGGTTTTTTGTTCTTTTGGGGTGGGGGGGCGTGTTTTGCATCTTGCATAATTGTTAACCTTGGTTATTGTAGATGCTGTGAAGCGTAGAACTCTGCCTGCCTGGATCCGAGAGGGCCTGGAAAAGATGGAAAGAGAAAAACAGAAAAAATTGGAAAAAGAGAGAATGGAGCAGCAACGTTCACAGATGTCTAAAAAAGAAAAAAAAGAAAGTGAGGAGGCTGAAGAAGGGGATGGCCCACGATTACCTCAGAAAAGTAAATTTGTAAGTAGAAATGTTTGCTTTTTGCTCAGGTTTGTATTTCCTGAAAGGTATTAATGTTCTGGTCTCTTCAAAGGAGAGGCTGTATTTCTGGTTACCTCTTCGTTTTTGTTGCTTAAAGTAAGGTTAAGTTGCTGCTTTATTGATAATTACTTGGTGTTTTGAAGTTAATGTCTGAGAGGTAAAATTATTTGATCTGTAGTAGCAAAGAAGCAATGGTGAAATTGGCCTTTTTCTTTTCCTTTTTTTTCCTCTTGGAACATGCAGAGTCTTTGAAAGTGTCAATTCTAAATCAGCAGCTGAAAAAATTCAGATACCTGCGTTTGCTAAACTGAGCACATTTAGGGGACCTTGCATTGCCTTCATTTTAGCAGTTACTGTGTTTGTAGTGCTAAGTGCATATCTGGCAGTGAACTGACAGCCATGTATTTACTTAGCTTGTGTGGGTAGAGGTCCCTGTATTTTTTAGGAAGGGAGAAAATAAATAGTTTTATCATAACTGTAATACAAATTTCAGTACAAAAAAACCCAAGTTGACTATTACAAATAGAAAATAAGGAGCTTGACATCTCCATTTTTCCTGAAATATATGATGCTGTTCTTGTAGGACAGTGATGAGGAAGATGAAGATGCTGAAAACACAGAAGCTGTAAGTGTTGGGAAAACCAGCAGAAGTCCATCCCCAGCTCCTCAAGAGGAGCAAAGTGAACCAGAAATGACAGAAGAAGAAAAAGAGTATCAAATGGTATTAATAATGTAGTTCTCACTAAGTATTTCTGTCTAATTGCTAGTATTTTCTGGGTGTATCAAAATAAACCACTTTTCTATGCCTGATATGGTAAATAGAGGTATAGTATGCATTGTACAGATATTTGCATGTCTCTTCGTAGTGCTGTCTTCCTCACAGAAACAAGGATATAGGTTATATAATGTGTTTAACATAGTAATGAAAGAATGTAATTGCTGTAATTTTTACATGGATCATTATTAATTCTATAGTTTTACTTCAGTTGTCACATTTCTGAAAACTTCTAGTGATTAAGTGCACACATCTCAAATCTATGCTTCAACCTCTGGTCCTGTAAAAGGGAACTAAAAACATGTATTCTTGCAAGAAAGTGCTAGAAACCTAAGTCCTAGTACAGCAACAGTTTCACTGTTTGCAGGACCTTCATACTTTGAAATCACAGTTGAATGCTAATTGTACAACTAAAACCTTGTTAATTAAGGCCCTTAATTCTAAGAAGTTTGATGTATATTTTTGTAAAGCATGTGCTCAGACTGAGCATCTTGGAGAACTAGCTACCGCCATTTCAGTTTTTGTAGTAAATATATAATAATAAAATCCTATATAAGTGATCTCTGATGATTTTTGCAGGCAGCATACCGGTCAGAAATGTGCTCCTTATTTTTTGAAAGAATAATTGGGATCAGTCTAAGCACATTTCTGATTTACATGTTCATTTGTTATATCATCTTTGACATTAGGATGAGTGCCCTGGATAGCTGTGTGCAATGCATGCAGATACAATTCACAGTGAAAATACAAACCTGAAAGTTTTGAAATCAGGTCACGTTTAAACAGTTTAAGTCTCAGGTTTTTTAGTCATATTTATTGAAAGAAGTCATTGAATACTACTTTCATAGCTATCAAAAGAAGTGAAATCCTATGTATATAATTTGATTGCAGCATTTATTCAAGGTATTTTGGCCTTTAATTGTATATACAATTTTGTTCAGATGATGCTGACAAAAATGCTGCTGACAGAGATTCTCTTAGATGTCACAAATGAAGAAATCTATTATGTGGCCAAAGATGTTCACCGTAAAGCAACTAAAGGTATGCCGGCTTTTGGGGTTTTGGTTTTTTTTTTTCTTTTTAGTTTCTCTGCGAATATTCTATATTTGCATGTCTGTAGAACATTTAACCTCCATAGTTCTCCCTCAAGAACAATTCCAGTATAATGCATCCAACTTGGTAGAGTTCAAATCCAGTAATCATGTACTGTCGTCCTGTGCAGTGTATTGTGAGTTACCTCAGTTATTCCATTTTTTTCATACAATTCATTTCAGTTAAAATGGTACCTGTGTGTCAATGGCTCTTGAGTTGTAGCTGTTTCTTAATACTATCATCTTTATCTCAAAGCTGTTCAGAAGTGAAAAGAGATGAACTTTGAGTCTGCAATTAATAATTAATCTGCTTTCACTATTAACATGTATTGTACTTACATAACAGATTGTTTTAATGTAACAGAGTTAATCTAAGTATGTAACTACTGAAATTGAAAATTATGTGCAGATGCTGTAACTTGGAAAGTGATTTATGAGTATATATTTTTTTTTTTTCTGTTCACTGTTAATTTACAGTTAAATTCTAAATCTGCGTGGTCAGAAAATCTAGAAGTGGTTTTAAATGGATGATGCGTTTTTAATGTTTCTTCTCTCCCTCCAAAGAACAGCAATAGTAGTAGATTTAACAATACCATAGACTCATGACTATGAAATCGTGGCTATTTGTGTTAACATGTTGTTCCTGTTGTTGATGTGATACAAAGCTCCTGCAAAACAGCTGGCACAGTCCAGTGCACTGGCTTCCCTCACTGGACTCGGTAAGTATGTTCCTTATTTTTGAGAGGGCTTAAAGGGGGAGTTTCACTCTTGCCTTGTATTTCTAGAAATTGCATTTTGAAACTAGATTTTAACTGCCTGAGAGTATGGGTCACTTTCTGATAACTTTGTCATGTTCAGCACCTTTGTTTGTTCCACAGGGGATCCTACTGAGATATAAGTGGGATAGTTTTTGGAATAAAGGACTAGGCAGTGTGAGTTAGTGTATGAGAATCTTGCCCTAATTTTGAAAATATGTAAAAATTTTTGATGCATTTACTTTTCAAAGTATGATAGTTTGAGAAGCATACTGCAGTCTTCAAAGAGAGGAATACTGTTTTATTTTTTCCTCATATCTTGATCCATCCAAATTAGAAGGGAAAGTTCATAAAAGAGTAATGCGAAAACATATAAATAAAAATATTATAATATTTTTCATTATTATTTTATTGAAAAGCCACATAAGTGCAAAGGCTCCCATATCATATATTACCATAAACAACACAGGAAAAATCGATTGAAATCCCAGCTTGAGACACAATTGCAAAAGGTCTTTCCCAACATGATTTTTATCATGTAAGATGTACTACAGCAGTGTCAGTGATCAGTTATATGTTCATCTTGTGGAATTTTGATGAATTAGATTGAATGTTATCACAAGTATTCATGTTTCAAAATTAACTCAGTAGAGATCCTAAGAACCTCAGACTGAAAGAAAGTGAAATATCTCTGTGTCAGATGTTTAAATTGACTTTATCCTTCTTATCAGTCCAGTAGTTATTAATCTCTGGGGTAGAAGAAAGCTTGTTTCTGTTCCATCTCCATACCTGTCAAAGCGCAGTGTTTTTGATCAGTATAGAAAAATGGATATGGCATTCAGGATTTCTGTAGCCTGGACTATGGAGGCAGCTGAAATCATTTCAGAGGTGTCTTCTGGGAAGGATCCCAGGCATTTTCTGCCCAATTGCTGATACAGAAGCAGGCACTATTGCAATCTCCACAGGGAGCTTTTTTGCCCTTCCATACAATGGAAAAAAGTACGTGATCACAGTGGCTGCTTGCTGAAAATAGACAAACCGTTCCAGAAGGAGTAGAGCCAGAGAGTGAGCATCAATGCAGATATGGGAGCCTTGAATACACCAGTCAAACAACATTGGCACTTACCAGAAAAAAGTGACTTCTTCAGAGAAGAGGAAGTGAAGGAAGGGAATGTTACTCTCCTCTTTGCCTCAGAGAAATATTAAGAACAAAGCTTAACCTTTCCTCGTGATAGACTGGACTTTATGCACGCAGGTGGACTGGGTGGTTATGGATCAGGAGACAGTGAAGATGAGAGGAGTGACAGAGGCTCTGAATCATCTGATACTGATGATGAGGAATTACGACACAGAATCAGGCAAAAACAGGAAGCGTTTTGGAGAAAAGAGAGAGAACAGCAACTACTACTAGAAAAACAGCTAGAAGGTAAATCATATGTCTTATTACTGTGCTGCTCTATATGGAGTTGCTCCTTGTGTAAATTGATGGGAGAGAAAATGCATTTTAAGCCAAATTTAGAAATAATGTCATTTTTAATGAAAATGTTTTAACAAAAATTATGTTGGAGCTACTTGATCAAAAGGGGGTTTGTTTCTCTCTTATTAAAAAGAAAAAAATCCATGTAGTGTTTTTCATAAATTATTCTACTTCAGTGTATAAAAGGGATACATGGTGCATATATGTGTGCTCCAGATAGTGTACTGTACAGATATTGTATAAACAATAGTATCACTTTATAAAAATGCATGTGTGTGTATAATGTATTTTTTAAAGTTATTAGTATCTCAGTTGTGTCTGAGGGATAACTCACATTTCTGGACCAGATTGCAGTTTATATAAACTTACTTCATTCCTTAAGGTTGAATGCTCTTAAGTATAAGAAGCACATTGCACATCATCTGAAAAACTTGCTCTTCTGTTACACAATCTCAGGCAGGGTGTCTTTCGGAATGTACAGTGGGACCTGCAGTTTCTTTGAACTCATTGACCTTGGTTGTAGTTGAGGTTTGTGTCTATATGCTGCATCTTCATAATTGGGTTTTATACCTAATAACAGGGAAAAAATATTGAACTGTCAGTTGACACTTAGTCAATGAAGAAGATAGTAGGCTTGATTTCAAAACAAAAAAAACACAAAGCAAAACAAAATTCACAAACAAGACAAAACCAAAACAATCTGTGATTTACTTCTGCTTTTCCATACAAGGTAAGGTTTGTCCTTTTGTATCAAATAATGTAGGTCAAAAGGGTATCACAGTCACCTTGCAGTGCTGAAGAGCAGTCTAGATCAACAGGTGAATGCAATGCTAACAAGTCATGAACCTCGTTCATAGGCTGGAGGAGAAAATGCTATTATGATTAGCACTTTACTTTTTATTTTTATATGTTTTAAAACATATGATACCCTTAAAAAAAGGCTGAATTCACTGAACTTTTGGTTTCCTTAATATTCCTGTCTCTCTGAGTGCTTTAAGATGTACGCATAAAAGGATAGTCAAATGGAGAGTGACTGAGTGGTGGCCTATGACCCCTGTCTTCCTAGTGCATGAAGCCTGGATGTCAGTATGGAAGCATCTCCATGGAACTACTTGCAGAAATAGAAATCTAGAGTAAAGCAGCTGATTCTATATATCCAAAATACTGAAGAATACTAAATGCAGATTCTCATTTGTAGAGGTGTTTTGGAAAGGCAGTTTTCTAATACACGATACAGCATCTTCTGACATACATTGGCTTCTGCCTGTATTGCCTAATACCTTGGGGACCAGATGGAATTGTTTTCTGGGTTAGATTTGACCATCAGCTGACATTTGAATCATTCTGTGTTTCTGGATGCAGTTTTATTCCCTAAATTAATTCAGCAACTGATGGCCCACATCAAAAGGCCAGTTTTTTGGCTAAAAATGTTGTATGTCAGTTATTTTTTTCTGGGTTCAATTTGAAATGGGAGGAGGAGATAAACTTGGCCAGTGATACAAAGGATCCTAGGTTGAATAGAAATAATCTTTTTTTTTTTTTTTAATTTTGGAAACCTCTGGAAAATGCTCTGAGGGTCTGAAATCATGGCCTGATACTCATTATGTTACTTTCAAGAAATGTATTTTTAATTCATCTGTTGTCATCTTAGCACATTTATCATATTTGCTGACTACCAAACTTATATCTCGTCTCAGCTGACATTAACTTTTTGCTTTGTATGAGCTTCACCATATATCTGTATTACGTGCTGTGGTTTTAACTTTTGAGCTGAGTCTTAAGCAAAGGATTATCTACAAGGCTCCTTTTTTTTTTATGCTATTCCTCCTCCTGTTGGAATTCGTGGACTATAGAACCCACAAGGAAAAACGTTAATTGTTGATACTGGTTAGCATTTAGGATTGAATTGAAATTATTCTTGGAAAACACCATAAACCTTATCTTTTATTTCAACAACCCAGTGTGTCACTACAGCAGAAGGTACTCCTTCTGAGTCTGTTTTGGGTACCAAGGCCTGCAAAATATGGAGGTACAGCCAACATTGTTCTGAGGTTGAGAGGCCACCCATGCACTGTGTGGGAAGTAAAACTCCTTCAGACCAGCCAGTGATTCCTCAAACCCAGACAAATGGGGCTGGAAGGAAGGCAGGAAGCATCAGTACAGCTAGAGGAGTGTTGTAGGAAGGAGAAGGGGAGAAATCAGGTGTGCAGAAAGGTTGCAGGAGGAAAAGGTCTGTGTGTGTATAGATGAATTCGAGAGGTCTGGTGTTCAGGATGTTTGTTTGAGAACTTCATCTTAAACCACTGAAAAATGAACTAACATCAAGGACTTCTAAAAAAATCTCTGGGCTATACACTTTTTCTGAATCAGGAAGACAACTTTTCTAGAATTATAAGAAAAGAAAATCAGTGGTTCAGTATGGTGGCAGAGGGTGTTTTAATTGTAAGCATTATGAAAGGTGCCTGGAAATCTGCTTGTGTCACAGTAACAGTATGGAATTTGTTGTCATATTGCTCCAAATTGATTGCATTTTTTTCTTCTGTGTACTTTTTTTTTTTAGAGGAGAAGCTACAAAATGAAAAAGTTTCAAAAGAGATGAGTGAATTTATCAACAAAGAACAAAATAGTAACTCAGCATCACAGGAGGCAAAAGAAATCGAAGCAGATATGGTTCATGAAAAGAAAAGATCTCCAAATACCACTGCACCTGATGTAGAACTCAAGAAAGAGGGTAAAGACAGGGCAGGCAGGAGTGGGTCAAGAAGCTCCAGCAGTGGTAGCACTAGCAGCAATAGCAGGAGCAGCAGCAGTAGCAGCACAGTATCTAGTTCATCCTATAGCACTAGCTCAGGTAGCAGTCGCAGCTCTTCACGTTCTTCCTCTCCTAAAAGGAAGAAGAGACACAGTCGCAGTAGGACGCCATCACATAAGGTTAGGCGCAGCAGGAGCAGGAGTTACTCCCACAGAAATAGGAGAGAGAGGAGTAGGAGCAGGGAGAAAATAAGGGAAAGGAGACGATCTAGTAGAAATCACAGTGCTGAAAGAGGGGAGAGGCGGAGAAATCGGAGTCCTTCGAGAGAGAGAAGCTGGGATAGACGTAGAAGCAGCAGCCGCTCAAGAGACAGGCGAGCCAACCGTGCAAGCCGCAGCAGAAGCAGGGACAGACGTAAAGCTGAAGACCAGCGTAGAAGCCCAACTGGAAATAGGCACAAACATAAAAGTGAGGGTAAAGATCAAGAAAGGAAGAAGGAGCAGGGCGGAGGTGTAGATAAAGACAGAAAAAAGAACAGAGAAAGGGAGAGAGATCAGGAAAAAAGAAAAGATAAGCCCAAAAAAGAGGAAAAAGAAAGTAAGGCTGGCAATCATGACAACAGTAGATTAAAGAGAAAAAGAGACAGCGAAAGAACTTTCTCTCGCAGTGATTCAATATGTGTGAAAATAATAAGACAGGATTCCAGACAAGAAAGCAAAAAAATCACTACCAAAGATAGCAAAAAGCGGTCAGGCTCTGAATCTAGTGCGAGGAGTAGTTCTGAATCACCAGGAAGCAGTAAAGAAAAGAAGGCTAAGAAATCGAAGCATATTCGGTCATGCTCCATGGAGAAATCTCAAAGGTCTGGTAAGAAGGCAAGCCGCAAACACAAGTCTAAGTCACGATCAAGGTAGTATACTTTTTAAGTATTTTGTCTGAATTTTAATTTTTTTTTTATATTCGTCTTCATGTGTACGGCATATGAACTTTTTAAATAAAGTATGGTATTTATTAAACTTTTTGTCTTAGGCAAAAGTAACTTTGGAAAATCTTTTAAAACTATTAATTACTAAGTCTAAACTGTGTGTGGGTTTGGGGATCTTTTATTTTTTCCAATTAACTTTTTCCCCCTTTTCCTTTATTTTTCAGATCAACAACTCCTCTTCGTCGTAAACGCTGAGGAATTTATGGCACCAGTGCTATGATGTTTAAAAATTCCATGAGTTATAAAAGGCTTGTCTCATTATAGAGGCACATTGTGGCTATGTAGGTGAAACCAGAATCCTTTTTTTATCTGTACATAGGTGTATTTTTTCCAAATGCTGCTCAGAATTAAATACCTAATAGGATTTCTTTGTATTACATTTTTTCAAGAACGGTAGTGCTTATTAAGACTATAAAACAGGCCATTCTCTTTCAGCTGTAATGTTCTTAAAATTACTATTGAATGTACTGTGATGTCAATAAAGCTCTTTAGTTCATTTTTTGTTTAAAATTCTTGCACCTGAATTTTGTGTTAAATGGTAGAAAGTACTTAAAAAAAAAAAAAAAGGCAGCTTTTTTTGTATAACAAATTTTTAAAGTACTTGAAAAAGATTTAACATAAAACACTTGTCACAATATGTAATCCGTGGACGTGATAAGATTATTGGGGGTGTGGAAGAAGAGAGAAGAGACATTTTTCTTTAGATATGTTTAACAGATTTTTAATAACCTTTTTTTTGGTCTAGCAAGTACTATATGCTGTGTGTGTAAAATATGGGTCACTGTAATACAAGTTATACTTAAACAGACTGAACCCCATTAGGAATATGTGCGACTAACTGATCTCGTGTGACAGTGTTAAGCTCTGGAACTATATTCCTCACCCAGATTTCAGACAGAACTTTCTGGATGTTCAGGGATATTACATGAAGAACAAATCTCAGAATTTTAGATGTTTCTATGGAATATGTTTACAAATGTCACTCAGTACACATTAGAAAACTGACAATACGTTGACTTTACATTCTGGCACATGCATTAAATGCATAGTGAATATTAAATCTTGTTATTTTTGTTAGTGTTACAAGAATTGTGATTCCTGTAAAGCTAACACATTGATTAGATAGCAATGTTACTAAATCTTTGGTTTTAATATCACCATAAAGTGAAAGAGGTGACTGATTACCTGCTTCAGAAAATTGACTGTTAGTAATGAGAGTGTGAAATAATATCGGTTAAAAACCAAACCAACAATACACAACCCTAGGCCAGTGACTTTCAGAAGAGCATGAATTCAGGGACAGATCTGCGCCTGAAAGTGAAAGGTCTAGTGTGACACCAGTTGTGAAAAAGATAGAAGGGGTGACATCACAGTAAGTTCTCTTTGATTGGTTGTATCTTCTAAGAAAACAATACATTAGAACAGGAAACTTGAGAAGCATGTCTTCATGAACAGATTAATCCATTTAACTAAATTAGAATGCAGTTTGCAGCATTTTTCCACTGTAATTTTTTTCATAAATTAGATGCAGAAATAAACCGCTTTGGTGCAAAGAATCACATTTTAACTATGTGTTTATTAAGCAAGCTAATGGCTAGTGAATACATGCATGTTTATCAAAACACTGTTACAGATAAATAATTAGTTAATCAGTTATAACACTCCTCCCACCCCCAATTATGTCCTTTACATAGAGTAAACAGTCATACCTATTAGCAAAATAAGGCATAATTTGCAACACATGACTTTTACTTGCAGAGGTAGGGTATAAATAATGATGATTTGATCCAATCTTGCTACACTCCTGGCTCTGGGTAAGAGTGAGGATTTTTTTAAAGGCAGATAGTGTAACACTTCAGATAATTTAGAAGGATGTCTTGAGAGAGAAAGAAACTAGAAATAAGTTTTAAAAAAGCTGTTGAGGAATACAGTTTCCAGGATGCATTGAATTTGATTTTCAGTTCAGTTTTTATATTCTCTGTCTAATAATAAAAAAGATTGTGTATGGAAAGATTTATATACTCTGCCAACAACTGGAACTCTGTCACTTCCTGTAACTATGAAAATTATTTTTTTGACACAAATGCACTTATATGGGTAGTGACTGTATGCCAATAAAAAGAGCATACGATCTCTGTATTTAACTGTTTCAGAAATCTTACTGTAACGGCCTACTCAGCACTCAGTAATTAAATTCCACTGGTACATTGGTACTCTGTCAGCATCACATACGTTAAGACTTCTTTGGGCTTTAGTACCTCCCTTAGGAATGTCTCAACAGGAAAGGCAAATGTAACAACCAGTCTTTTAATTCCATACTTACAAAGTGATCCTAAAATGTGCAAATACATATACAAAAATGAGAATCTATCTTTTTGGAAAAGTCTAAATTGGGTTGTTGCTCTATTTTACATTTTAAAGTGAACACTGCAGATATATTTTTGTGCATTGCAGGAAAGCAAGACAGGATTTTGAATGTCATGCAGCAACATGACATTTGGAGGCATTTCCTTGAAAACTTTTTTAATATATAAGGGATGGTGAGGAATCAAATGAACAATGATTTCCATGCAAATTGTTCTGAAGATAAATACAACAAAACCAATGTGAATATGGACCCCAAGATACCCACTATGCCATGTAAGAACAGGAACCAGCTGTGGCCATGGATAGGCCACATAAAGAGTAGTTGAGTAAAATATTCTGACTTTAAATATTGAGCAACTACATGCATTTTGAAATATGGCACAATTACAAAAACTCTGTTTGGTCTTTGAGGCCCTTCTTCTAGAATAGCTGCCTTGGATTTGAAGTGAGCTTATCCTGTTAAGTAGAATACTTGCCACTGTGCATGTATTCAATTGCTTGTTACTGATTTTAGAATCACAAATATAAAAGCAATGCCAATGGCAGGATGGGCTCTCTCGCTCAAATTTTGTGTATACTTTGCTAAATAAATTGCAAATAATAAATTAATTTGCATAAGTAATATGTAGATGCACGTTTTGAAGGAAGGCTTAGTTTTGTGTCTTGAGACTGTCCTATATGCAGGGTTTCTTTGAGCTCTGTTTCCTTCAGCAGCTCTATCAATGACAAGGTCAGTGCAGCATGAGCTCTGTTGGATGGAAAGCAGGTGAGTAGAGCAGTGATGCAGGTACACACTAAGCAGGTTTGCCAGATGTTTAATTGCTGTTGAGACAAGCTTTCTTCAGCCTTTTTGGCAGTCCGTATTTAGCTTTCCAAAGGGAAAAACCCCAAACTTTAACCACTACACGAAACTACACGGTATTTACAGGAGACCTCTGAACGGGCTAATTTCAAGCAGTGAGGGCCCCAGGGCTGCGATCCCATTCCCTCAGGGCCTCGGGGCTGCGATCCCATTCCCTCAGGAACCCGGGGCTGCGATCCCATTCCCTCAGAGCCCCGGGGCTGCGATCCCATTCCCTCAGAGCCCCGGGGCTGCGATCCCATTCCCTCAGAGCCCCGGGGCTGCGATCCCATTCCCTCAGGTCCCGGGGCTGCGATCCCCTCCCCTCAGGCCCCGGGCAGCAGTGCCGGCGGGGCGGGCCGGGCTGTGCCCGCTCGGGGCGGCGGGGCAGCCTCTGGCAGGGCCGGCAGTTTCGGGAGTTTTGCCTCGCTCGTAGGTAGGCAGGGATGGGGATTGAGGCCCTCCCTCAAACACAGTCGCTCCAGGCGGCGACAAGCGCCGGCCCCGCACGGGGAGGGGCCGGGCGAAACCTTCCGGTGCCCGGGGCGGCGGGGGGNCCTGCCGTGCCCAGGGAATGCGCCGCTGTGTCTCCCGGCCCCACACGTATCAAAGGGGGGTGCGCACAGCCCGGGGTCACAGTAAACATTCGGGGAAAGCCACACGAACGGAGACATTGCAGCTCCATGAAAAGCTCCTTTCCGTTCGCGCCCTGAAAAGGGGCATTGCACATAATTTGAGGAGTACAGGGATGGTGAATTAGCATACACTCTTATTTACTCCCCGCGCACTCCCAGAGTGTGATAGTGAGCGAACGTGCCAAGATTTGCATGGCTAGTATTGTGCTAGAGCAGCATTGTTACAACTGCTTGTTCTGCCTCTGAGCTCTCCAAGCTGATGTTTTAGCTTAGGTTGCCTTTTATTCATGCAGATGGCCACGCCGATCTGTTCTTTCAGACAGGCCTGAGAGGTACCCTTCGGGACTACAGCTGGAAAATACAACTGGAATCCAGTAGTACCCTGCCCGTTTCCCTGACTGAAATGAAAAGCAGCATGTAAGTATTGCATCTAAAATAATCCCATGTGACAAGGACTGCCATTTTTTATGACTTAATTTTACTTTGTGATTGTCACATGGAGCCATTTTTACATCTCACACACGTTTAAATGTTTGATGTGGCCTGTTCTTGTCTTAGCAGTTACCAGGTTAAAAATAACAGGCGTGCAGCCGTCCATTTGGGAAGGTATGTTACCCATCTAGTGTATAAAATCTGTGTGCTACTAAACAGGTGTAACCAGAGTCTCTAAAGGAACATGAGTTTTACCTTTTTTCGTTTTCTGATGCAGAATTTGTTTTTCCCTTATTTCAACTGGCAGGAAATACCAGTATTAGTTTAATGACATTCAGCTTTCATTATTTAGGCTCACTGTGAAGGTACCTTTCAGGACTTCACACTCATCAGTGGATTCAAAGGAAATAAAAAAATTCCAGCTCCTTGCGCATAAGTGGTGGGATGAAGAAGGAGAATATTCAGCCCTTCATTCTATGAATGATATCAGAGTGCCATTTATTAGGTATGGTTTTGAAGACAGATTTTTTTTTTTTATATGTACTATTCTTGCATAACCTCAGAAAACATGGTAAAAGAAAAAAAATTACCAGTACTTAAGATAACTGCATATTGCATCTACTAAAGCACCTTGTGTGTTCGACCTTAATCACTCCCTTTTCTTTCAGAGATACTCTGCTGAGCATGAGGAGTAATTATCATCCGGGAAATCCACTTTCTGGAGTGAAGATTCTTGACATTGGCTGTGGCGGAGGACTGCTAAGTGAGGTAAGAAACAGTGTGCTCTGTGTTTTATTGTTAAAAAGTGTACAGAGTATTTGAACTGTTTTACTATTACACCACTTAATTTCCAGTCCTCCAAGGAGGACCTTTTCTGTTCTGTGAGATGTTAGTTATTGAATATAGTGCAGTGAATTCTACAAACCCTCTAGAGTATTTGTTTTGCATAGTGGTGGTGGTCGTTTACAGAAAACAAGAGAGTTGATAACAAGATATTCTAAAATTCTGAGGTCATCAGAAAAATAAGATTTCAAACACTCAAAAGGAGAGGGGAAGAATGATGAAAAAGTCTTTGAATATTTCTTTTCTTTTTTCCCCTTTTTTTTTTCCCAATATACAAGCCTAGGCAAGAATACTTAGAATCATGACAATCCTCATTACCAGAGAAATATTTTCTCTTACAGACTTCTTCTTATACGTTTATTTCTTTGAATTGCTTATCTTCAGTTTTTTTATGTGGGAGTGGGGATTCTCACCTCTACTTTGATCTCATGGGAAAAGCATGGAATAATCTCAAGCACCTGAGACATACCTCCCTTCTGTCAGGAGAGACACCCTTGGTACAGGGACCGATGTTACAGCTGCTTCCCGAGAAGTCTGCACAGTCTTGGGATTGACAAGTTGCTCTTTGTTCACACAGGCTCTGAACAGAGCTGTGTCCCATCAGTAGACTAGGCACTGTTTGCGAATTCAGGGTTACAGATCTGGCTGACTTACTCTGGGAACTTCATCAGCATCTGAAACGAGGTATTACAAAGGGACTTGAATCTCTCTTCTGTTTTCTTTCCTTTCTTTCTTTTGTTTTTGCTCTTCTGAGCAAAATCCTGTTGCTTTGTGAGAGTGGTTCCTCTGACAAGGCTGGCAAAACCAGTGTGCTGCATCACCTTCTCAGGCCGAGCAACTGGTGAATTTCAGGTTGGAATATCATACATGTGGTCATGTTCTGCAGCCTGTTTCAGTTTCAAAAGAGGTGATGACTGAGGTGTTAACCTAGGAGTAAGAAGACACTGAAGAAACCTGAGTGACAGCCAAGGCTGATGCTATCCTAGTAAACATCAGTGTTTAGTTCTCAGCAGTGAAAAAGTCCCAGAGATAATCGTATATTAAGTAACCATTAAAAAGATATGAGGATTTACCGTTACAGGTGGACGTTGAAGAAAGTAATGACAGTAATTAAATAGGGCATTGTTTTCCCACCTTTAATTACTGTGTTGATTTTCCCACTTTGTTTTTTTCCTCTATCAGAGAGCGGTAGTGGAGGAAATCTTTATTTGGTGTAACAAAATAGATTCAGAACAAATTATTCTAAAAGACAACTGCATTCCAGTATATAATATGTGTATATTCCAGTATATAATTTTCTAAGAAAATTAACACAACCTCTTCCAAATGTAAGGTTATCTTGCTTTGATAAACATTTAAAATATAATTGCGAGATCAGAGCTCATCATACCGTTGTTTGTCTTGTTCTCTGATAGATGTTTACTGGATCATGTATGTACCCTTAAGTAAATTGTTTTCATGCAGAGAATAAATTACACTCTGTTTTATTAGCCTTTAGGTAGACTAGGAGCTTCAGTTACTGGAATTGATCCTCTGGAGGACAACATTAGAACAGCAGATCGGCACAAGTCATTTGATCCAGTCCTGGCCAAGCGAATACAGTACAAGTCCAGCTCACTAGAGGAGATTGTGGAAGAGTCTATGGAAACCTTTGATGTAATTGTAGCTTCTGAAGTAGTGGAGCATGTGGCTGACCTTGAAACGTTTATCAGGTGTTGCTCTCAGGTGTTAAAGGTAAGAGACTTTTTGCTTTCATTATTGGGAGTATTTATTCTCTTTTATTATTATGTCTCTTATTTAAAGGAATGTGAAAGCACATCTGCATTCATTTTTCCACCTTGAAGTCAGAAGCACACTCTAGAGGTGCCTACCATTCTCCTTAGTGATGCAAATACATCTCTCATCTAAAGTTAGGGGAAATTTATTTCCCCAATGCTGCCTTAGAAAGGGGTTAGTGGCATTACCTACTATTGCAGTGTTGCATTGCATCGAGACCTTAAGAAATCTGGTTGCATCTGATTTCACCCGGGTGAGAGAAAACGTGACAGTGCTACTGTTGATGGACAGATATGCATTGAAACTGTAATGATGTTTCTGACTCACAAGATTCTGTTCCAGCTCCAGCATCACACGAGATTGTTCCTGGATTGCCTTTAAAGGATCATAATTATACTTGGAAATAATCAGACGGCTATTCCTCTTGATATTTATTTGTAAAGAAGAATGGTAGGCTCAGCACACAAGCAGCAGCTTTCCTTTAATCTCTTTATCTTTTTGGTAATCAGAAGAAATATTTATTATTTGAATGGAACTAATTTTTAACCAGCTGGGGCCCAAAAAAATATTGCTTATTTCTACCAAATAGTCATTTAAGGATTTAGAATTATTTTCTGGCTTTGTTTTTTTTTAAACATTGAATCATTGAAACAAGCACAGCATGGCACTCAGCAGCGTCAAAAATTAGGCAGCATTGCAGGTTTTACTTTGGTTTCAATTAAAAAGTGGGAGGTTTTTAGTTTGGTTGGCTTTGGGTTTTTTTGTTTTCTTACAATAGATATTGTATATGCCTTAATACTTTTTATTTATTCATTTTCTGGGCAGGAAATGTTCTAAGTGACTTTGTTCTTTATTAGGTGTTCTTTGGGCAAGGGAATGGTTTTTAGACCACCCAAGACTCTGATGATGTTGACTCTTTGAGGACTACTGAGTCATACTGTTAAAACATTATATTCTTGCTTGTATTTGAATGTTATACTTGTAAATACCTATCTTGGAAGGAAATTACTTCTTTCTCTTTCATTGTGTAGACTTGCAGATTGACAAATTATGTATTTTAAGGTGATTAAATTAACAATTTTTAAAATTAAATATTCTTCTAATTGAACATTTTAATCTTTTAATTAGCCTGAAGGTTCTTTATTCATTACGACAATCAATAGAACACAGTTGTCCTATGTCCTGGGAATTGTGGTTGCAGAAAAGATAATGGGCATTGTACCAGAAGGAACACATGAGTGGGAGAAGTTTGTTCCCCCTGAGGAGCTGGAGCACCTCCTGGAATCAAGTAAGTTCCAGGCCAAATGATGGGAATGCAGAGAGAGATACCCAAATGGTCCCTGTAGAAATAGCAAAGGGATAAGCTAGGTGGGCTGAGTGCTAGCAACAATACACAGCTTTTCCTGCGCGAGTTAAGTCATATATTATGAGTGTCATTTCTGGTTTAAAGACTGCTGCTTACTGCATTTTGCATAAAATAAATAAACTAGGTGGAATCCTAAGAATGCAGTGATTACTCAAACAAATCACTGTTACAGCTGCCCTCTGTTTGATAGCCTAAATAAAAATTCCAAGGTTTTCCATTGTGTTCTGGTGGCAGAGTGTATGCTCTGAAGTGGTTCATATGCTCTAGGCCAGGTCTGAGGCAATAGCTGTATTGGCACTCCAGAGCTGCTCTGCTGCCACTGCATTGTTTGTCGTCTTTCCCTTGGGAGGAGGCATTTTTAGTTTTGGTTGCTGCTCCATGTTCTCTATTCAAATAAATGGTACTAAAATATTTCTTAAAAAATGTGAAGATGAAACCCACCACAAATTCATTAGTCAGTTCTTTAGAAACTGTGTGATACTGATTTTTATTACTCCTAATTAAATTGCCCTGGTTTGATTGCTTTTAAAATAGACAAAGCACTGAGCTGAGAAGAGTTCTGCCCATTGCCCTCCTTTGCTGCAGATGTTTTAAAACCCTTTCACTGAATGTTTCACTTTGCTTTAGTTCACTGCAAAGAAAGTGAAGTATGAGTGGAGCTATTCTGTTGGCAAGGCCTTTTCCTGGCACTTTGCAGTGATGCCATAAGGAACATGACTAATACTGGTTCACGTAGTGGTGGTTCTTTCTGTTCTTCCTTCAGAAGGAGAAGCAGGTGCAGTGGAGTGATTTGTTGTGATAGGGTGTTTGTTTTCTGCTTTTCCATCCTGTATCCTGCTGGGACACAGCGGATCGATGCAGTGAACTGAGCGCTGCTCAGCAGGGAGTGAAAAATCACTCTTTATTTGCACTGAGTCCTTGATGGCCTTCTTCTGCCTCTTTGTTGTATTTTTCCATTCCTAAAGGGAATCTGCAGAATCTTTTCAAATACATGCCTAGATTTTAATTTTGGAGGGTGTGATGTCAATCTGAAGAATATCTCCACCTACAGAAAACGTTACCAGTCACCAGGTGTGCTGGTGTGAAGTTGGGGTTTCCAGCAGAGCACATGGCAGGGGCTTCCTGTGTAGTGTGCTGATGGTCCATGGCCTGGCACAGCCCTATTGCAGCCGCTGCCAGGAGCAGGACCTGCTGGCACCAGCAATGCCAGTGGTACTACGTGTGGTGGTGTCTGACAGAGCTCAGCCTGTGAAGCGCTGCTCCCCAGCCTGCAGGAAGAAGTGTGTTTCAGGCTTGCTGATCTAAAGAGCTTGATATTGCAGTGACTTAAGATATTTAAGAACATCAGTTGTTTTATATGGCTTCTTTCTTTTCTAGATGGCTTTTCAGTCAAGACTGTGAATGGGATGTTGTATAATCCGCTCTCGGGCTCATGGAGCTGGACAGAAAGTACGAGCCTTAACTACGCAGTGCACGCAGTGAAGTCTGGGACTCTGGGACAGACAGATGCCCCGTCAGAGACAGACATGCAACAGCCCTTGGCCACAGCTGGCACAGCTGGCACTGCCTCAGACATCACTGTCTGAGATGTGTCGTGATGGACTGTCACAGGACAGAAAAGAAGGTTTTACTCAGATGGACATAATAAAACCTTTTCTAACAAAAAGCTTGTTGTTTGCATCAATAATACTTGTGCTACTTTTGGCCACATATTTTAAGGCAGTCTCAGAAAAAAAACAAGTGCCCATTATATCAGGAATATTTTAAGACTGAAATGAGCAAAGCTTTTAAGGAGTAAGTCTTTTTATGAGAAAGTAGTTTCAAATTGTTGGACAGGGAAATGCAAGGTAGCTTGGAGGAAGCTCCTGTATGTGGAGATACTTTCAGTCCTACTGGGACTCAGATCTCCACAGATTAACAGTGTAAATCTAGAATGAGTTAAAAATGACAATGATGTACAATAAATAAAATGCACTGGGTATTTAAGATACTCAACTCAGTTAAAATATATGAAACATTTAAAAACTACAAACATTTGCTCCTATAACACGCCTTTCTCCCTGAGAGGAGGGGAAAAAGAAGGAGCAAGCCCTTTCTATTGAGTCCTCCTCTTTCTGCAGTTGGTGTGAGGTAACTGCCGTGGAAGAGCCTTCGAGATCAGTGCTTCAGCTGTGGAAGCCTCTTCACCACTTGCACCTGTGCCTATTATTTCAACTCTCTCCCTCTGCCCAAATAAAGGGAAGTAAAGCTGTGGGTAAAGTTTTACTAAGCAACCAGAACTTTGTGCTAGAAAACAGACACATTACTAGCCTGTCCTAGAACTGAAGTGCCATATCTACTCAATCTGGATGTCCTAGAGCACAGGTAAGAAAAGGGATTTACAATGAAACAGAACTTTCTAAATATAGTGTTGTGTGTGTGTATGGCTGTGTCTCTTTCCTTTAGCTTGTACACAGCTAGAGAGGTGGCTTGTCTCTGCAGGGATG
Organism: Scytalopus superciliaris; assembly: GCA_013400415.1. Lineage (NCBI taxonomy): Eukaryota > Metazoa > Chordata > Aves > Passeriformes > Rhinocryptidae > Scytalopus > Scytalopus superciliaris. The sequence continues at coordinate 843,413 of VXBX01000100.1, forward strand.
AAAATGAAACTTTTCCTCTTATTTTTCTCCCTTTTTTGTTTGCTTGTTCATTTGTCCTGCAGTAGAGATGTGGTGGGCTGAATTATTGTTTTACACATTTGCATTCTTGCTGCTTTGCTGTATCTGCATGTTGCCTTCAGATCCAAGTTTCATGATTGATTTGGTGATGCCCAGAAAAATACAGTTAATTTATAATGAAAATAATAGTAATGCATAGGTATTAAGACTACAAAGGCTTATCTGTTGTGATCATTTCCACGACAGAAAGTTCTGCTTCATAATATTTCTTTGGGCTATAGCTTGGCTTTGAGAAGAACGTTCAATATTTGCTCATGTAAAGAATTCAGTGATGGAGAAGCCACTGCATCAGTAAGTAAATTGTTCCAAAGGTTCATCAGTTGAAGTGGTATAAACCTCAGAACACAGCCAGTGATGTCTTACCATCTTCATTTTTACACGTAAGGACCTCTTATCAGCTGCAGTTTTGAGTCAAGTCACCCCTTAGTTTTCTCTTAAATAAACAGTCTGAGATTATCTCTCCAGTTATTACCACTACGTGTGACTTTCTGAGTTCATATAAAATATTGTAAACACCTTTTCTGAAGCATGAGAGCGGTAATGGATGCAGCATTTCAGTAATGGTTTTGCTAGTGCTGTCTGCAGGAGGAACACATCATTCTCTTTCTGCCTGACCACCTGTGTGGGAGTTGCTGCTCCACTGGTCATGCATGCAGTGTGGTGCACAGTGTTGAGGAGTGACACCGGGGAAAAATATGAAGCCAAAGCAGATAACCCGTGGTCTTTGATCTTACCAATGTGTTCAGGCATGTTAAACCATGTGGCTGGAGTAAATTCCCCATACCAAATGACCAACTTCAATCTGAGTTACAACAACTGTATGACTGTTGTTTCAAATTTTGCCAACAGTGAATTGAAAGAAATGTTCTGAAAAGCACTGAGACCTGGGCAGGTTCCTGGGGTAGCCCTCTAGAAACATCCCTCAAGAGAGACAGTCACCCTCCACTGATATGCTTTGAGACCTGTCAAGTGGAAAAAAAATAATGTAGATAAAACTGGAATAGAAACAACTGACTTTGCTTTGCTTTGCTTTAAGAGCCCTAAGTCCAGATGTTTGTGTGACTAGCTGTTATCCTTTCCTTTTTTCCCACTTCACAGAATCACAGAATAATCTGAGTTGAAAGGGAGCCCCAAGGATCATCAAGTCCAACTGTTAAAGTGAATTGCTTGCTTGTAGTTTTTCATTAAGTTGTGAGCCGCCTGGGGAAGGAACTGTGTTTGTTGGGGCTTTTTTTCGCTGCTATTTTTATTGCACATGGCACAAAAAGCCTTTGATTCTGCCCAAGTTCTCTGTCCAGGCTCCCAAGAGGGATCACGTACCTAATGAATAGTGCTTGGCATTTAAGCAACAAGCACATGGACCTGGCTATCCACGGATATCTCTGGTTTTGACAAAAACGTTATCACAAGCACCCAGCCTTCTGCTCCTACGTGTGTATTGGAGCCCTCTCAGTCTGGGAGAGTTTTGTGAGCAGTGTGGGCAAAGGAGTGGGGACTGCATGAGCAGATCCTTGTACCAATAGCATGTGTCCAGATGTCCCAGTGTGCTCCATCCCCAGCCTCTAGCCCTCAGTTTTCTTCTGGTGGATTATCCTAACTATCTTGGCTATACTTCCCTGTTTAAAACAGGCTCATTTTAAGCTAGAAAGTAAGTGATTGCAGTAAAGATAATTTTAGTGAGATAGCAAACAGTTCAAGAATACCTTACACCTTTTTATCTTTTGGTTTTTAAATCCCTGCATTACTCATAAATGTGCAACTCTGGCACAGTGGAATCAAATTCTGTACAGTGTCATCAAATTCAGTACTGTGCACTGAATACATACTACATACTTGTGCTATAGAAACATTTTTCTTAAAATCTGTGTATAGGAAACCAAGTTTTCACTATTAGCCCAGTTCCTGCAGAAATGTAATAGGTGCTACTGAAATGCGCAGAATGTAAGTCAAATAAATTTGCAAATGTTTTCGTTTTCACGTTGTTCATGATTATGGAGCCATATCCTCTATGATTACAGGAGCAGTGATGGTAGGTGAAAAAAGCAATGTTGTAGCAACCAGGCATGCACACGTGACTAGGGGTGAGGCAAGAGGTGATTCTTGCCATGAGATTGGGGGAAAAATATATATTTGGGGCTTGCTCTCTACCAGTCTCTGTTTATTTCTCTTTGTAGACTCTTGACTTGCCTATTCTCAGCTATTTGTTTCTGCAACACAACAAATCAGAGCAAGGAGCTGATCTTGCAAAAAAATCCAACAGGGCAAATGATGGTGTTCTGGGTGGTCTCAGATCTTCAGCTGTGGTTTGGCTTGTCATGTTGTTTCATCTCTCCCACATTGCTCCACATGGTCCCAGTCCCAGCTCTTTGCTGAGACTGGTTCTTGTCTGAAGTGTAAATATGTATGCATGTAAATGAGTATGACAGCCTCAAAGGAGATTTGCATTTAATCTTCAGAATGAAGGTTGGTGACTTATTAATCATGAGATGCTCACAGATCACTCATTCACGGTGCTCTCCGTGTTTGTGCAGCAGATTCCTTACTTTGCTGCATGCGTATGTATTCCCACTGTACTTCTTTGCATTTAATGCCCTTCTCTAAGCTAGAGCAAAACTTCTTCACTATCTATCTCAAGATGCCCACAGGTACAAACAACTTTTATCCTAAAACTGTTGAATTGAGGCGGCATTTATTTAACAAAATTACTTCTTTAAGGGAAAAATGCAGAAGTCCAAACACACAACTTCTCTTTCCTATCACCTCCCCTTTGAAGTTCTCAAGCTGCTTCATAGCACTGCTTCTCCCTTAGTGCCTCTGCTGGGCTTTGCTGAGCCTGCAAGGGAGCAGTAACACTTGGTGTACAATCATCCTTCAGCACCTCTAAAGCACAGCCTATGGTTTATATGGTTCTGTCCTGTCTCAGAATAACTTCCTATTTTTTTCAGCTTAGGATGAGTTTTGTTGCTTTGTGATAAAAAGAACTGTTTTTTAGTGAGCTGTGTAATGCACTGTCTTGCTATAATAATATGCTATGTTTTCCCCTGCCCCTTCTCCAGTGGAAAGTAGAGTGCTGCTTCTATAACCCTTTCAAAGTAATTTGGGTCTGCATCGACTAAAAATACTGAAGATTTGAATAAAAATAACATAATTTTCAGATTAAGATTTTGTAATAAAAATCAGTCTGTATTTCCTGTATTTAAGTGATTTCTAATCACCTAAAGTTTGTGCTAACAGTAGACTTTATTTGTATTGACGTGTGTCCCATTTTCTTGAAGCAATATAAAATGTAATGTTTTATTGTAGCTAGAAGGGCTGGGGTTTCACCTAGACTGTAAAATCACCTGACTTGTCTTGACTTACACATAACATTAATTGCCCAGCCACCATTTAATGCATTAGGAATTCAGGATATATACTTTTATATGCATTTTATTGTGCTTGTATTCCCCCATGGAGTCACTCCAGCAATATAATCAATATTAACTTGTTTTAGTAAGATATAATATTTTTTCTTCCTAAAAGGATTGTGAAAAGCATTAGTGTTCCATTAATAAATCTGAAACCTCTGTTACATCCTCATGAGATATGCTAACTTTAAAAAAAAGCTAAGCAAAACTAAAGAACAATCCTGAAACAACTTGGAGATTGAACTGTTAATATTGCCCTGTATGGTAGTAGTATTATGAAAACTTACAATAATAGAAGATATAAAATTATATGGTGTATTTTCCTGAGTTAAAATATGCACATACAACCTGCACACATGTAAAAATTAAAGTCAACCAAACATACATAAAAAGGAGACCTCAGAAGGATGTATCCAATTCACACAAATTTCAGTTAGCAGATTTACCCTGAATGCCCTCTGATGAAGCATCAATACTTGGGGTTTAATTCCCAGCTTTGCCTTCCACCTATTGGAGAAGTGGCAGCTTAGCACCTTGCCTCCCTCCTTTATGCTTTACAAAACTGATGGGACCTGGCCACCCCAGAGCCCTGAGGGATCCCATCAGGGTGCTCCCTGCCCTGGTGTCCAGCTGTGACTGAGGAGGACTGACCTGGACAGGCACATCCACACCCACTGAGTGCCTGCCACTGCTGCAGGAACACTGAGCGTTGTGTCTCACACCCAGGGATGTTAAAATCAGTAAACCCCTATGCTGCTCTTTCTAAACAAAGCATTACCAGATTTCCTTTCACTGTCAAAGAGATGTACATGTTCACTGCCCTCCTCCTCACCCCTCCAAATCCTAACAGCAAGAACATCTAACTTCTCCAGTGCACAAAGCTGTGGAATACTGAGGTGGTTCTCTGTTCATGGGCTTGCCTGGAGGCCTTTGCTCTGCAGCTGAGAAAGAAGACCCCTTGAATTCTGAATCACCAGAACAGCATTTCTTAGCCCACCACAGCAAGAAAAGTCCTGCCAAAGCTTCCAAAAAAATGCGCCCACTAAGAAAAAATGTGTGTACAGGGGATGAGATCTGGCTCACCCTGCTGTGGCTGTGGACAAAGTACTCTGGAGAAACTTTGTTTGGGCCTTCTCTAAAGGAAGTGTGAGGCTCCAGATGAACCTACATGCCAAAGTTTCTGAAGGTGTTGTCAGGTGATATGATGTCTCATGAAAGGAATGAAGGTAGGAAGCTCAATGGGCTCAAAAACTTCATGGCAGGTAATGGAAGAAAATTTACATGGCCTGTCTGGGCAGGACATGATTCCTGTGTGGGCTGTGCAGCATCTCTTCCTTATTGAATCTTATCTGTAGATAAGAAGAAAGCTTCTGTCTACAGGACTACTTGGCAAGTACTTTTTCCAGAACCAGACTAAAAATAAACCAAAATCCTGCTATCTACTACAATGCTCAACAATTCACCTTCTTGGAGGATGCAGACTGCAGACCTTTGGCTCTACTGCTGTCTCTCCTATCTCAATTTCCAGAGCCCTCAGAAGATGAAAGCATAGCCTTGGCTGCAGGGATACAGCCTTTTCCTCCCTGTTCCCATCCCTTCTCATTCTCCTCCCACTGCCTTCAGCTGAGAGTTGATTTGCAGACGAATGTATCATGCTGGAATGATCTCCTCTTCCCATTTTGTGGTCCTATTGCCCTGGATTGGCAGGGTTTGTCCGTGCTAATGGTACATTGCTCCATTTTACAGTGTCTGCAGCAGCTGGTGCTTTTATCTCTGTTATTACCACCTTAGGCAAGTTGCAAACTAATATAAGGCAGATGTATTAAAACAACTCACTTTCCCCACAAAAAACAACATTTCTTACTTAGATGGGTAAAATCTGAAGATCATATAGATCTTTTAAGAAGAGTAAATACAGTAAGGAAAGGAAATCTGTGTAAGGAAATCTGCAGAACCTTCCTACATGTCTGTTATTAGTTTAATATGAACTGTGATGCCAACTGGGTCATAGCAGTATGTACTGCAAATCTTACTTCTTCTGAGGATGCTGTAAATCAGAGAGCACTTACAAATGGGAAAAGACTGGGAGCCACTGTACTGGGCTATGGCAAACTATTTGTAGCTGGTTCCCAACCCTCTCCCACCACTGAGAAAATTTTACATGAAAGATCTGACTATGAAAGTGTGTAACTGCCCCCATGACATTGTGAGGGTTGTCAGTTGTCCAAAAAGCTTGTAAAACAGTGTAATAAAATTGAAAAAAACTAAAGAATTGTGAGACTGTAGGTCTGTCAGCTTGAGAAAGCAAGGACCCCCAAGTCACATCATTCAGGCCAGTCTCAGGGTATAGGTTGCCTTAGAAAGTGGTTTTGTTTACCAGCAAGTGCAAGGTAAATTCTGTAGAACTGCTGGAATTGCATTTAATGTGTACAGATACTTCTATATAGCAAAGAAGTAGTTTAGATTCTGGATATTTTGCATTTTCTATGTATTTGTACCTTTGTATGTCATTAAAGTTACATTAACCCCTTTTCTAAATCCAAACTGAAACACAGCATGACTGTTTTGCAGCTATACCTTGGCTATTTTCACCTGAATAATTAAAAAGATGTGTTTATGAAACTCAAGCTGCCCAAAGAGATCATTAATATTACAACAAAACCAATCCTGGCAGTAGTCAGCAATTATTTCAGAAAGATCTTGGGAGCCTGCTGGCAATGAAAAAGCCTTTTTTTCACCCCTCTCATAAACTCTGCATTCACCACAAACCCCCCTTAAATTACATCATCTGCAGCCAAGGGCTCAGTGAGTTTGAGTTACTTCAAAGAGAAGGAAAGTATTTCTGTACCACTGCAGGATGCCCTGACAGCTCAGGAAGTGAGAGCCCAGCCTAAGTAGGGATGTCACTTTGGCTGGTGCCTTTGGAAAGGTGCCTTTGCTTCAGGCCGGGCAACCTGTAAAACCAGCCTGTCCTGACTAACGGAGCAGGTAAAAGCTCCGTGCTGCCCAAACTTTGACTGCCTGGAAGAGAGAGAGGCAGCAAGTAGGAGCCATGGGTGATAGCAGTGCAGGACATGAGTGGAAAATGGGTGGTCCTGTTTTATGGAGCTCCAGGGGAGATCCGGCAAGTGAAGCTCTGCTGTTCAAAACCAGCTGGCAGCAATACAGGCATTCAGCTTGAGCTCTGGTTTCTAAAAAGCTTACTTTAGTTCAGCTAAAATACAGGCAGAACAGCTTCTGCAGTGGGATTCCACAAAGACCCATCTCAAGCACTGGGTTCAGACTGCATTTCCACCTCTGCGGCCACCTCTGTGGGCAGCCCACCATGGTAACCTCAGGCTTCTTTGAAGAGGTGCAGGGAGCCCAAGGACATTACAGAAAAAACCCAAACCAAACATAATGAAGAACAAGAGTCTTTATGCCAACATACAGGATCAGGTAACACTAATGAGTTTATAAGTGCCTTCCAGCCCCCAAATCAAACTGCAAACTTCAGAAGAATTGGCTTGCTATATAACAAAGTAAGCTTAGATTTATGTTAACTAGAAAAATCTACCTATTTAATCCCATTACTCTCTCTTCCTTCAGGAAGCTGCAGAGGAACAGATTATAGATAAAAGTGAACTTTAATGTATTAGATCTTGTTTTGGTCTATGTGATGTATCTGAGGGATGACTGTTTCAGACTGTGCTGCACTTGGTGTATGTTTGCAGCCAGGCAGGCTGTGGGTGTGTCACTGTTAGCTCTCATTTTCCCCACTGAAAAAAAGGAACAGTGTAAAGTTAGCAAACGTGCAGAGCTGGATTCCCACTTTCCCTGAGTGAGACAGCAAGGCCAGTGGGCATCATCTGTGAGCCTCTTTGAAGCAAAGTGGGAAAACCAGAGCGTATCTCAGCAGCCAGCTTGAGATTGCAGCACCTGCAATGCACAGGAGCAGAAGGCAATACTCAGGTTCCTGGACACTGCTGCCAGATAATAATCCTCTCTAATACAAGGCATTGGCCATGGGCAACAGTGCTGCCCTGTGAGGCTTTGCACCTTCCCTGGAGGAATGGACACTGCCTTCTTCCACAGCCAGGGCAGGCTGAGGACATGCTTTTTGGTGTTTTGCCTGCAAATAAGCTTGGCTACCAGACTCTCAGGCCAAATGGATTGATACCTGCAGCCAGGAGACTTTAAAATCCCAAGGAAGAGAGGCTGGCAGAGCACCACTAGTGAGACAAGTGTGAGGGACAGGTATGAGGGTACTTGTGTTTTATCCATGTTCTTTATTTTCTATTAAACTCTGGCAACCAAGGTGTGGGGACCTTCACCCTTTAAAAGGCCAAATCTGGTCAGCACCATGCAGGTAATAGCCAACTTCCAAAAATTCTGTTTGTGACCAGGACAGCAAGGCTGCTGGCGTGTCTCTGGGGATCTGTATCTGACATACCATGAAGCACATATGCTTTACTGCTAAGGCTTCTTGCACTGTGTTCTGGGAGGCATCTCTGTGTTCTGAACTCTCACAGCTTCCAGTCAGCACTGCACCCAGAACAGGATTAGCATGGTTTAAAGTCCTCCAAATGAAGGGTATCAGTGTTCTTACTGAACAAATGTTAAATATCTGACTCAAGTATTGTTCTAAGAATCCTCAGGCAACTAGGGACAAGCTAGACTACCAAAACACAACATCGATTTTCATTTCGTTACTGCATAAATTGCAGTAACGCTTCCTGCAAAACACCAGGTTTGCCTGCCTTGTCTGGGTCAGCACTGGGAAGTGAATGATTTACTCCTGCTTTCCCTTTCTCCTCTCTCTCTCACAGCTCTTTCCCACTTGTGCTGGCCACTGATTACAACACAGATTTTACAATAGCTCATTTGCCTCTGAAGGTCAAGCAGTGGCAGCAGCTGGGACGTGGATGCCCGGCACCTTTCCTTGCCCTCACAGAAACTTAGATCCCATCTGTAACTGGATCCCTCTTATCGGTAACACAGCAAGCAATTCCCATGGAAGATCAAAAGCCGAGACCAGCTACCAGGCTGTGACAGTCCAGATTTATTAGGCTGCCTGCCACTTGAAACAAATCTTCAGCCTGAGTCTTGCAGGTGCTGTAGCAGAGAAAAAGCACTTTTCTTCTTTTTCTCTTCATTGACCTGTCATAAGAATTTAACAGACCCTTATGCTGCAAATGATCAGCTGTGGCATGAAGGGGCTGCTGCTCTCACTTTCCACTCTTACTGCATTACCTGTGCATCATCTGTCATGCGGGGTTGCCCAAAAGCTGTGAAGAAGGTGCTGAGCCAGCACCTTGCTAAGGGTGAGTGCAAAGGAGTGAGGAAGGTTTTGGAGGGAGCAACCTATTTATGGAATGAGACTTACTGGGACCCTGGGACGTCATTGATTCTTTTGATTCCTGAGAGCACAATGTCATCACAAACCCGGGGCTCTTGTGCTGTAGCCTGTGGCTACTGAATAACCACAAACAACAAGAAAAAAATAGAGGAATAAACCAAAATGCTTCAAGAAGCTACTGCAGGAACATGTCAGTGGACAGCAGCCTTCCTCGTGAGCACAGGCAGGAGGAGAGACAGTTCACAGAATCATGGAATATCCTGAGTTGGAAAGGACCAATGAGGAACACTGAAGTCAAACTCCTGACCCTGGCACAGGACAGCCCCAAGAATCACACCATGTGCCTGAGAGCTTCTTGGATGCTGGCAGACATCCCTGGGGAGCCTGTTCCAGTGCCCAACCCCCTCTGGGTGAAGAACATTTCCCTAATATCCAACCTAAACCATTCCTGACACACTTCAGGTTGCTCTCACTGATGTTGCACAGCAAAACTAAACCCAAAACTGGCCATCGCTGACACTTGAAATCAGCATGTGGATCTGAACTCCACTGCCTTGCTCAGGGACCTCCTCTTCCTCATCCGCATCCTGTGTCTAATCTGTCCCACATCCTAAGGCAAAAAGCCTACCAAGCCCTGGTCACAGACTCTGCCCATTCTCTCCTGGGCACTGAAAGTTGCTTCATTTGTGTGACGGATCAGGTCACTTCTGTCGCCCCTGATGGCAGAAAAAGGTATCTAACTCGCGGGAGCCTTTCGGAGCAGCTGCATACACACCACAGCATTTGATGACGGACTGTGTTCGGGCAGCGGTGTCAGTGAGGAGGCCAAGGGCACTGACAGTGTTCTGGGGCCAGCACGATGCGCAGAGCCGCGGGTACCGGGGGCAGGGCAGAGGGAGCGCTGCTCTTGCCGCAGGGCGGGGGCACAGCCGAGGCACAGCACAGCCCCCGCTGCCCCTAAAACCCCACCGCCCCGTGAGCCCGGGGCTTTGCTTCCAACCCATTTCGAGTCCTTTTCTGCCCGCAGGGGTGTTTTCCTCAGCCACCTCGGGGAGCGCCTTCGGCACCAATGCGGCACCAACGCTGGGGCGGGGGGACGGTCGGACCGCGGGCACCTTCCCGGGCCGGCTCTCACAGCACAACCCTCGCTTTTGGGCAGGGGATAGCGGGCGGCAGGGCAGGGCAGGCAGGGCAGGGCAGGGCTGGGCAGGGCACAGCACGGCAGGGCAGG